>SNQJ01S0090946.1:21160-32845 GCA_010110895.2 Picea sitchensis | reverse complement strand
TTTTAATCTGAACTCATGAAAATCTATGAAAAGATGGTTCTTTTGATAAAAATAGATAAAGAAAACAAAATAAGCTATTTATTTTGTTTTTATTTTTTTATCTCTATGTATCTGTAAGTTTAAATATAAAAATACTATGGAACAAGAATATGTAGACGACGAAAACCACACCACATATAAGAGTTTCTAAAACAAACAAACAAATAAAAGAAACAAACTAACCTATTAATGAGTTGATGAGCATGCATCCGACGTCTGTATGATCATGAATCGTCCATCCAAACTGTCCACGAGATAAATCTGCGGTGAACCTTTACGTTGTTCGGAATAAATGCCAAACAATATATTGACTGCTGGATTTTAATGATAGAACGATAGGACGCAAATAATAACTATGATATTTGTGAATGCAAGCGATTATACATAAGATAAATCTAACAGTGACAACCTGCTTTTAATCATTCAACAAGATTAAGATAAACCTTATCATTTGAATTGAACGATCAATCACTATTTTCATATAACTGAAGCATAAAATTGTGGACTGTATGAAAGAAATTATCTTGATGACATAATAATTTGTGAAGACATTTAAGCTATCAACGATTATCGAATTATCAAGATAAACAAACCATAGACAACAACAATATTTACAGATAGCTAAAGCATAAATGTAAACATATGTTCTGTCCAAATTCGTGTATAATTTGTCCACCTTCAGCCCGAGGCCTCGATGTCTTGATTACAAAAATAATGAGTTTTTAAAGCCTTCAGAAAGGTAATTGTCTTATCTTCTAAGATCAGATATTGATTACAAAAATAGAGGAGGGATATAACCACCCAGATCATACTAAATCTTCTAAAGCTAAAAAAATTTATTTTGGTTTATACAAACATGTATCATAGATATGGCCAACAAGCCCCAAAAATGCTTCAGATCACTTGGTAACCATGAACTCCTAGATATACTGAAAAGTAAAGAAAAAATAGAGAAACTTAGATATATATTTAACCATTATTTTGCAAATTTCGAATAAGAATAGACTCGCTACAAAATCTGTTGATTCTGTAGCTAGTCTATTTTAGTAATGAAACCCAATTTATTCAATGAACAAAACAATCTAATTTATTTAATGAATAACCCTATTTTAAAATAAAAGAAATCTTACCTCTAACTGTAAAATCAAATCATATCAGATGATCTCAGAATTTATTATTGCTATTGCAGTCTCAACGTTTTTTAATATCACATTCCTTATAGTTTTCATATGTTTCCCTTTTATTTGAATGATAGACTCGAGCCTACGATTTTCATTTGTTAAGGCGCCCGACCTTATCAGTGAGAGCTTTAATTTGTGACTGTAAAATAGGTATATCGGTGTAGTATTTATCAATCCAGAATAAGCAAGCTTCACATTGCAACTGTGCGACGGTCCCTTGGGAATAACCACGGTTGTGAACTGGAACATCCGCAACATGGACTGTAGATTTGTTACCCAACTTAATACCAGGAAACCCTTCACTATGTTTCAGACAAGGCGGTAGATTGTCCACGAAGTTGTAAGACTGATCGAGGTTTGGTTGGAAAGAGAGAGGGTCTTCTTCAGCAAGAAATCTATCAATTTCGGAATCCGAACTCTCACGGATCTCGATCATCTTGATCGAGCTCACATGAGGGTTTGACTTGTTTCGTAGCTTCCTCGAAATCAACCTTCCATCTCTCTTATTCTTAAAACCCAAATCAACATCACCTTTAGACGCTTTGCCTACAGGTCTATTTGCATTTTTGACAGAGACGTTAGGCTGTGTAGCTTTCTCATGGGCCTGCTCAACAACTTTTGGATTGGGTAAAGGCTTACTGTAGGTGTTTGTAACACAAGCCTGGGTAGGTGAGGGGGGCGTTGTAGGATAGACTAAGGTTTCTTCAATCACAGGCTTGTCAACCTCTTCAGTGTTGGGGTTAGTGAAACCATTTCTGGTTAAAAAAGAATCCCAATCATCGTTTTGCAACTTCAATTGATGTGCAGGCATAATTTTTATTAAACCGTGGTGGAAAAGGCTCGAATCCAAACGTTGTTTTTTATACGTCTTAGCCATTTTGTAAAGGCTCCTCCACAGATAATAAGACATGTTTAAAGGAAACCCTATGAAATTCATGAGCAGACACAGGTGATAAAGAAACAAAAAACCAAAACGGCCTTCACAAGTGACAAATTGTTTCAACACTGCAAGCAGACCATGTCATCGGACTTTCAGTAAGGAGTCTGGCATACCTTTGTCACAACCATTGATCTTTCGAGATGTAAAGAAAAGACTCCATGGAACCTCGACTACCTTAGCATTCTTGAACCACTTCTGCCCGCTCGCAAGGAGTCCTGTTGCTTGGCTTAAAACATCCTCTATGACTTCGAGTTGAATGTCCCCCACCTTAGCCCTACATCCATCGAATGAGAGAGCGAATTTCTGAGTAGTCTATAGGTTGAAACCCTGTAATGTTTCAAGGAAAATGAGCCAACCGTGACCCTCGAGATCCTCCCTAGCATCATCGTATAGGAGCAAGGTTTGAGTGCCGTTAGGTTCGACTTTAACAACCCGGGCCATGGGAAATCGATAGGCAATCACCCAAACACAATGCATATGGAGGGTTTGTAAGAGCAGACCAAAGCTATACTCCAAGCCCGAAAATCATCAACAGTCTATGGCGTATGAGCAGAAAATTCATAACGAAAAGATAGGCATTATTTGAAATGAATGCGAGGGGTGTTGCAAAGCCCAAGACCAAGCTTTGAAATGATGAGCTGACTATAATCGTATTGCCACCTCTCATACAGTACATGCCACAACCAAAACATTAAAATAAAAATGAATACGCAACAAAGTGGGTTCGGTCGTAAAGTTTGGGAAAGGAAAACTTGTAAACCAAAACCTAGTGATGAGGGAACATATGACCAAAACCACACTAAAAGGGTCCGTTGATGGTTGAAGAGTATGAGGTATCAACTTATACAATGTGCTAATGAGAATAAATTAAACACTTTTATTAATACTTAAAAATTGGATTTTTTTTTTCTTTTAAATATATATTTAATAAATATTGGACTTTTAATGTTTTTTTATAATATTTAAAGTAATAAGTACGCACAATGATTTGAACGCATCATGAAATGGTTTTTCCTTGCATTTTTTACTTAAAATCCAAGAAAAATAATTTTAAATTGCTAATGAATATGATTTATAATAAATGATTTTTTTCTCCATAAATATAATAAACATCGAATCCAATAACCAGTGACCTCTTAAATTGATAATGAATATGATTTATAATAAATGATTTTTTTTCGCTATAAATATAGTAAACATCGAATCCAATAACCAGTGACCTCTTTCTAATTATAGTCACCGTGGCCATAAATCTCGGAGATTTAAGTTTTTAATTGTATAATGGGTGGTACTAAGTAGTAAAGGTTGTTTTAATCTAACTGTTTTAAGTTTTTTTTTTTTTTTTTTTTGATATTTTATGTTTAATTTTGTTTGAAATTTGGTCAAAAATTGTTGGATCTGCAAATTTGTCTGGTTAATTTTCTATATTTTAATATTTTTAGATTTTTCAGTAGGTTAAATTCATTTCTATATTTAATAAATGTGATTTTTCAATTTTAATCATTTAATTCATATGGAAATAATATCTATTGTTTTTGAATAAACAGACAAACAATTTCACTCGACCACAGAGCAACACTTTCCAAACTTATTTTAAATTAAACTGTATATATCAGCGTTTGGAGTATTAAATACTTTGCTACTAAATGCATATTAATAATCTAATAAATAGTAGATCAGTGATTTAGTTTGCGAACTAATCTACCCACGGGTAGTTTTCCGTTGGATAAGTCAGCGTTTTTCCGTTTTATCTTGGGCCTTGCAAGAGACTTCTTTCGGTTGAATTTTAATGACGTAAAGTAGGTGCGAGGCTTGAGCATCTAGACGGATTTTTAGTTTTGTTTTACCGAAACAAACACAACAAAGCCGGAGAAGGCGGTGTATGGGGAAAGCAGTCTGGGCATCAATTGATTTTTAATATTGTACAAAAGATCGTAACTATCATCTTACGTCACCGTGCAAATGACTTAGAGGAGGGGGGAACGGTGTTGAGCATATAATTTAGTCGAACTTTAGCATAGGGCTACAAACTCCCTGCGGAATTGTAAGAGACACCCGAGCAGTCAACGAACAGTGCTCACCACCCAAATTCATCAAATCCACAACTCATAATTTAATCAAACTCGCTTGTATCTCCAATTAATTATAAACATTTAATCAAGTAGTTGAAGGTAGCTATCTTTGCATTCAATTTTATAACAAAACTTTGTTTCCTGGTTTAGATGAGATGGGATCCACAACGTACTCAGATACGTGGAAGAGCATTGGAAAACCCGATATACATATTGCTGTTGGTGATGATGTATAAAAGTAGTCCTAATTAGGTTTTATGATTAAAATTAAATGAATTAGGTTTTGTGATTAAAAATAAAGGGATTTGTCCGAAAAAATATAAATGCATATTGTGGTTGGTGATGTATATAAAAGTAGTCGTAATTAGGTTTTGTCATTTAAAAAAAATGGATTTGTCCAGAAAATAAGGGAAAGAAATGGATTTGTAAAAGTAGTCATAATTAGGTTTTGTGATTAAAAAAAATTGAATTGTCCGGAAAACAAGGGGAAAAGATGGATTTGTCGACGAAAAATATAAAAACATATTGTTGTTGGTGATGATCTATAAAAGTAGTTGTAATTAGGTTTTGTCATTAAAGGAAATGGATTTGTTCGGAAAACAAGGAAGTCTTAGGTATTTGGCAAAGTTTTAATTTTGAAATTCGATATTTGTTAGTGTAATATTATTTCTATATTTTAATAATGTAGATAAAAGTCTTTTTTTATATAATGGTTTAGTTATATATTTTAATATAGTTTGAGTAGGTCTAATGGTTAAGAACATGTGTTTCCTCTTAAGAAGTCATAGGTTCAAATCTAGAGGGGGTAGGGTATGTATACCTTCATAGACTTTACCGGTCAAATCACTATAATGATGTTTACATATAAATATTGTTACATTGCAAATATAAATACCTTTAGTAATAATAATAAAATTACATCGGGTAGGGATTTGATCCATTCCAACCAAATCTAGGTTTAACATATCATCCTCAATATTTTTTGTATCTCAAATTTTATAAATACATTGTGTTTTTCAATTAGTCCAGGGCTATAACTTTCACTATGGAGGTTAGGAGCATTGGTCATAAACTTAACAATATTCATTTGGGTTTTCAAGCTCATGATGTTGCAAAAACAATTTTGATAGATCATACTAGGTTTGATAAAATCTTTATAGTATTTCAACTTCCTTTTATTATTGATTTAGTTGTCTTTTCTCCTCTTGACTTTAAACATCATAGAGATATATGATTTCATATTATTGATATTGTGAATTTCAATATCTTCATTTACGTTACAATAGTTCATACATGTAATGTCCCATTTTGATTTAGGAAACTAAACTAAATAATGACCTATTTGTATTTGTTTTCTTATTTTATGTGGAACCCTCTATTAGAATGATGAGACTTTATTATATGGATAAGAGGACCCATTGAAATGGTTGACAGCAAAATCCCCGGATTTGAGGAACAATCATCTACATCAACTCCTCTTCTTCATGAATCGGTTGTGTATGTGTCAATTCCGCCGGAGCATGCATAGGAGAGCATTTATTGCTCAGTTAGTAAGTTGTTTGAGCTATGACTGTAAACTTGGGCAAATTATTAATTCAATGTATGTGAGAAGAGGGGAGTGAGTTATAAAACTGTAAAACCTCCATTAATGAATAGAAAATATGACCGCTCCTCAACTAGAAAAGCAAGTCTGGTCCGGGGTTGTCTAATTAACCCAAGCTGTTTGGATTGACTCACTCTAACGGGTTTAATGACTCCGTTGGCCAATCTAAAGTCCTAAAAGAAACAAACAAATAAATAAAAGAAACGAAATAACTAACTAATTACTAATCACTGATATGTATATATGTACATGTATGTATATAACTATTTTAAATAATATTTACACAACAAATATGTTTCTCTAATTTATACGCATGTTATACAATTTGAGAGTTTTAATCTGAACTCACGAAAATCTATGAAAAGATGGTTCTTTTGATAAAAATAGATAAAGAAAACAAAATAAACTATTTCTTTTGTTTTTATGTAAGTTTAAATATCAAAATACTATGGAACAAGAATATGTAGACGGCAAAAACCACACCACATATAAGAGTTTCGAAAATAAACAAACAAATAAAAGAAACAAACTAACCTATTAATGAGTTGATGAGCCTGCATCTGACGTCTGTATGATCATGAATCGTCCATCCAAACTGTCCACGAGATAAATCTACAGTGAACCTTTACGTTGTTCGGAATAAATGCCAAACAATATATTGACTGCTGGATTTTAATGATAGAATGATAGGACGCAAATAATAACTGTGATATTTGTGACTGCAAGCGATTATACATAAGATAAATCTAACAGTGATAACCTGCTTTTAATCATTCAACAAGATTAAGATAAACCTTATCATTTGAATTGAACAATCAATCACTATTTTCATATAACTGAAGCATAAAATTGTGGACTGTATGAAAGAAATTATCTTGATGACATAATAATTTGTGAAGACAAAAGCTATCAACGATTATCGAATTATCAAGATAAACAAACCATAGACAACAACAATATTTACAGATAGCTAAAGAAGAAATGTAAACATATGTTCTGTCCAAATTCATGTATAAGTTGTCCACCTTCAACCCCAAGCCCTGATGTCTTGATTACAAAAATAATGAGTTTTTAAAGCCTTCAGAACGATAATTGTCTTATCTTCTAAGATCAGATATTGATTACAAAAATAGAGGGGGGATATAACCACCCAGATCATACTAAATCTTCTAAAGCTAAAAAAGTTTATTTTTGTTTATACAAAAATGTATCATAGATATGGCCAACAAGCCCCCAAAATGCTTCAGATCACTTGGTAACCATGAACTCCTAGATATTCTACAAAGAAAAGAAAAAATAGAGAAACTTAGATATATATTTAACCATTATTTTGTAAATTTCGAATAAGAATAGACTAGCTACATAATTTGTTGATTCTGTAGCTAGTCTATTTTAGTAATGAAACCCAATTTATTCAATGAAGAAAACAATCTAATTTATTTAATGAATAACCCTATTTTAAAATAAAAGAAATCTTACCTCTAACTATAAAATCAAATCATATAAGATGATCTCATAATTTATTATTGCTATTGTAGTCTCAACGTTTTTTAATATCACATTCCTTGTAGTTTTCATACGTTTCCCTTTTCTTTGAATGACAGACTCGAGCCTACGATTTTCATTTGTTAAGGCGTCGACCTCATCAATGAGAGCTTTAATCTGTGACTGTAAAATAGGTATATCGATGTAGTATTTATCAATCCATTATAGGCAAGCTTCACATTGCAATTGTGCGACGGTCCCTTGGGAATAACCGCGGTTGTGAACTGGAACATCCGCAACATGGACTGTAGATTTGTTACCCAACTTAATACCAGGAAACCCTTCACTATATTTCAGACAAGGTGGTAGATTGTCCACGAAGTTGTAAGACTGATCGAGGTTTGGTTGGAAAGAGAGAGGGTCTTCTTCAGCAAG
Organism: Picea sitchensis; assembly: GCA_010110895.2. NCBI lineage: Eukaryota > Viridiplantae > Streptophyta > Pinopsida > Pinales > Pinaceae > Picea > Picea sitchensis. The sequence continues at coordinate 25,090 of SNQJ01S0090946.1, read as the reverse complement.
AAATCTATCAATTTCGGAATCCGAACTCTCATGGATCTCGATCATCTTGATCGAGCTCACATGAGGGTTTGACTTGTTTCGTAGCTTCCTCGAAATCAACCTTCCATCTCTCTTATTCTTAAAACCCAAATCAACATCACCTTTAGACGCTTTGCCTACAGGTCTATTTGCATTTTTGACAGAGACGTTAGGCTGTGTAGCTTGCTCATGGGCCTGCTCAACAACTTTTGGATCGGGTAAAGGCTTACCGTAGGTGTCTGTAACACAGGCCTGGGTAGGTGAGGGGGGTGCTGTAGGATAGACTAAGGTTTCCTCAATCACATGCTTGTCAACCTCTTCAGCGTTGGGGTTAGAGAAACCATTTCTGGTTAAAAAGGAATCCCAATCATCGTTCTGCAACTTCAATTGATGTGCAAGCATAATTTTTATTAAACCGTGGTGGAAAAGGCTCGAATCCAAACATTGTTTTTTATACGTCTTAGCCATTTTGTAAAGGATCCTCCACAGATAATAAGACATGTTTAAAGGAAACCCTATGAAATTCATGAGCAGACGCAGGTGATAAAGAAACAAAAAACCAAAATGGCCTTCACAAGTGACAAATTGTTTCAACATTGCAAGCAGACCATGTCATCGGACTTTCAGTAAGGAGTCTGGCATACCTTTGTCACAACCATTGATCTTTCGAGATGTAAAGAAAAGACTCCATGGAACCTCTTCTACCTTAGCATTCTTAAATCACTTCTGCCCGCTCGCAGGGAGTCCTGTTGCTTGGCTTAAAAAGTCCTCTATGACTTCGAGTTGAATGTCCCCCACCTTAGCCTACATCCATCGAATGAGAGAGCGAATTTATGAATAGTCTATAGGTTGAAACCCTGTAATGTTTCAAGGAAAATGAGCCAACCGTGATCCTCGAGATCCTCCCTGGCATCATTGTATAGGAGCAAGGTCTGAGTGTTGTTAGGTTCGACTCTAACAACCCGGGCCATGGGAAATCGACAGGCAATCACCCAAACATAGTGCATATGGAGGGTTTGTAAGAGCAGACCAGAGCTATACTCCAAGCCCGAAAATCATCAACAGTCTATGGCGTATGAGCAGAAAATTCATAACGAAAAGATAGGCATTATTTGAAATGAATGCGAGGGGTGTTGCAAAGCCCAAGACCAAGCTTTGAAATGATGGGTTGACTGTAATCGTATTTCCACCTCTCATACAGTACATGCCACGACCAAAGCATTAAAATAAAAATGAGTGCGCAACAAAGTGGGTTCGGTCGTAAAGTTTGGGAGAGGGAAACTTGTAAACCAAAACCTAGTGATGAGGGAACATATGACCAAAACCACACTAAAAGGGTCCGTTGATGGTTGAAGGGTATGAGGTATCAACTTATACAATGTGCGAATGAGAATAAATTAAACACTTTTATTAATACTAAAAAAATTGGATTTTTTATTTCTTTTAAATATATATTTAATAAATATTTGACTTTTAATGTTTTTTTATAATATTGAAAATAAATTAAACACTTTTATTAATACTAAAAAAAATGGATTTTTCATTTCTTTTAAATATATATTTAATGAATATTTGTCTTTTAATGTTTTTTTATAATATTTAAAGTAATAAGTATGCACAATGATCTTAACGCATTATGAAATGGTTTTTCTTTGCATTTTTTACTTAAAATCCAAGAAAAATAATTTTAAATTGATAATGAATATGATTTATAATAAATGAATATTTTCTCCATAAATATAGTAAACATCGAATCCAATAACCAGTGACCTCTTAAATTGATAATGAATATGATTTATAATAAATAATTTTTTTCGCTATAAATATAGTAAACATCGAATCCAATAATCAGTGACCTCTTTTTAATTATAGTCACCGTGGTCATAAATCTTGGAAATTTAAGTTTTTAATTGTATAATGGGTGGTACTAAGTATTAAAGGTTGTTATGCTGAAAGGCTTATATCTATTGACAATGAGCACAATTAATTAGTTTTTAATCTAAAATTCTAATCTGATGGTTAACAATTGAAGATGCTGGCATATTCTTAGTCGTCCTCCCAAATCAATGAATGTGATTTACTCTTCATAACTTCCTTGTATTTCTGAATGCATCTGTTACCCTGTTTACTTTTTAACATTTACCTAATCATATTAAGAAATTACTGTAGCATTATATAATTGCCACATTTAAATGATTAACCTTTCAGATTACCATTTAAATTTCCTCAACTGTCCAGACGTTTCATTTTTTAGCTTTCATTTTCTGTGCGTGTTTCATTTTCGTCACTGATTTCAACTGTCCGCCCTTTCGGGTTCCTAGCCGCGAGTTAGCGGCTGTGCTAGTCTTAGTCTAACTGTTTTAAGTTTTGTCTTTTTTTGGATATGTTTTGTTTAATTTTGTCTAAAATTTGGTCAGAAATTGTTGGATCTGTAAATTTGTTGTGTGGTTAATTTTGTATAATTTTAATGTTTCCAGATTTTTTAACACGCTGAATTCATTTCTACATTTAATAAGTGTAATTTTTCAATTCTGATCATTTAATTCATATGGAAGTGGTATCTATTGTTTTTGAATAAACGAACAGACAATTGCACTCGACCACAGAGCAACACTTTCCAAACTTATTTTAAATTAAACAATATATATTAGCGTTTGGAGTATTAAATGCTTTGCTACTAAATGCATATTAATAATTTAATAAATAGTAGATCAGTGATTTAGTTTGCTAGCTAATCTACCCACGGGTAGTTTTCCGTTGGATATGTCAGCGCTTTTCCGTTTTATCTTGGGCCTTGCAACAGACTTCTTTCGGTTGAATTTTAATGACGTAAAGTAGGTGCGAGGCTTGAGCATCTAGACGGATTTTTAGTTTTGTTTTACCGAAACAAACACAACAAGGCTGGGGAAGGCGGTGCATGGGAAAGCAGTCTGGGCATCAATTGATTTTTAATATTGTCCAAAAGGTCGTAACTATCATCTTACGTCACCGTGAAAATGGACGATGAGGTAGAGGAGGGGGGGAACGGGGTCCCCGTGTTGAGCATATAATTTAGTAGAACTTTAGCCTACGGCTTTACGGAGTTTTGACAACGACAAACTCCCTGGGGAATTGTAAGAGACACCCGAGCAGTCAACGAACAGTGCTCACCACCCAAATTCATCAAATCCACAACTCATAATTTAATCAAACTCGCTTGTATCTCCAATTAATTATAAACATTTAATCAAGTAGTTGAAGTTAGCTATCTTTGCATTCAATTTTATGGGATCCACAACGTACTATTTTTACTTTTGCGTGTTTTTTTAAATATAAACACATATTGCTGTTGGTGAGGATGTATAAAAGTAGTCCTAATTAGGTTTTATGATTAAAATTAAATGAATTAGGTTTTGTGATTAAAAATAAAGGGATTTGTCACAAAAAAATATAAATGCAGAGTGTTGTTGGTGATGGTATATAAAAGTAGTCGTAATTAGGTTTTGTCATTAAAAAAAATGGATTTGTCCATAAAACAAGGGAAAAAAAATGGATTTGTAAAAGTTAGGTTTTGTGTTTAAAAAAAATTGAATTGTCCAAAAAAACAAGGGAAAAAGATGGATTTGTCGAGGAAAAATATAAATACATATTGTTGTTGTTGTTGGTGATGATCTATACATGTAGTTGTAATTAGGTTTTGTCATTAAACAAAATGGATTTGTTCCGAAAACAAGTAAGTCTTAGGTATTTGACAAAGTTTTAATTTTGAAATTCTATGGTTGTTAGTGTAATATTATTTCTATATTTTTTTTTTGTTTGTTAATTTGTGCGGGACCTGTTGGCTCGCGATTAACCTGTGGCTTGAGAAACCGCGACTCAGGGGCATCTAAGCCGTCAAAATCACCCGGGGATCGCACCCGGCCTGAGCCACAC
>SNQJ01S0090946.1:10108-20875 GCA_010110895.2 Picea sitchensis | reverse complement strand
GTCAAGATTAAGCTATATATATTAAGGTCAAGATTAAGCTATATACCAATTTGGTGGGACAAGAGACCTTCTTAAAGCAATTATTTGACTACTAAATTCTACAGATTTTTGAAATGCAAATATTATAAATAATGATGTTTATATATCAATATCGTTACATTGCAAATATAAATACCTTTACAAATAATAATAAAATTACATATTGTTAACATATCATCCTCAATATTTTTTGTATCTCAAATTTTATAAATACATTGTGTTTTTTAATTAGTCCAGGGCTATAACTTTCACTATGGAGGCTAAGAGCATTGGTCCTAAACTTAACAATATTCATTTGGGTTTTCAAGCTCATGATGTTGCAAAAACAATTTTGATAGATCATACTAGGATTGATAAAATCTTTATAGTATTTCAACTTCCTTTTATTATTGATTTAGTTGTCTTTTCTCCTCTCGACTTTAAACATCATAGAGATGTAAGATTTCATATTATCGATATTGTGAATTTCAATATCTTCATTTTTGTTACAATAGTTCATACATGTAATGTCCCATTTTGATTTAGGAAACTAAACTAAATAATGACCTATTTGTATTTCTTTGCTTATTTTATGTGGAACCCTCTATTAGAATGATGAGACTTTATTATATGGATAAGAGGACCTATTGAAATGGTTGACAACAAAACCCCTGGATTTGAGGAACAATCATCTACATCAAATCCTCTTCTTCAGGAATCGGTTGTGTATGTGTCAATTCTACTAGAGCATGCATAGGAGAGCATTTACTACTCAGTTAGTAAGTTGTTTGAGCTATGACTATAAAACTAGGCGAATTATTAATTCAATGTATGTGAGAAGAGGGGAGTGAGTTATAAAATTATAAAACCTCCATTAATGATTAGTGAGAAGAATCAATACCTTTGTTTGGTGGACATAGCCCGAAGTTGGGTGAACCACGTAAATTTCTACGTTTCTTTTTTTGTTTTTCCATTTGATATGATGTGTTTTGTATTCTCTGTTGCTTACTAGTTAAGGTTTGTGGCTGACTAGGTTAACAAGTGGTATCAGAACCGGTCGGAGGCTACTGAAAACACAACAACAATACCATTTGCGTGGGCGTCAATTATTCTCAGAGGAGCAATAGTACAGTAGCGAGTTGGAGGAGCAGCAGTGCCATTTTTTGTTCGTAGGGAGCGCCTCCTTTCACATCAACACTGGTCTCTCAGTGCGTGGGGAGCGTTGATGCAGTGCCATCTTTTGTTCATATAGAGCACCTCCTTTCACATCAACGCTGGTCTCTCAGTGCATGGGGAGTGTTGATTTCACATCATCACTTGACTCTCCTCTTAAAGGGAGCGCTAATTTAAAGATGCACTTACGTTGTTTCGAAATTCGAAATCGGCATTGGCCTCTCATTTTAAAGGGTGCACCGATTGCAAATCTCTCTTGTGGGCTCATGATCGATCAGAATCCTCCCTCCTGCACCAAGCATATTAAAGGAGCAAAGATAGTGGAGATTCTAGGATATGCTGCCCAAGGATGTGAATGAGTGGATCAACAAGAGTGGAGGTAATACTTGAAGCAACAGAGGCCGAGAAGTATGAGAACGTCTCAAATGGAAAAGACTCAAAGTGCCAAGTTTGAAATTGAGAAATTCAATGGCAAGAACAATTTTGAGATCTGGAAGGTCAAGATGCACGATTTGCTCATGCAACAAGGCGTGGTGAAGGCACTTTTGGGAAAATCAAAGAAACCCATGACCATTTCAGATGAAGAGTGGAAAGAGATTGATGCGAGAGCACTGAGTTCCATATGTCTTTGTTTGGCCGATGATGTTTTTTTCAACATTGTTACGGAGAAGACAGTAGTCGGTTTGCAGACGAAGCTGGAAAGCTCGTATATGATGAAATCCTTGACGAACATGATCTTCCTGAAAAGACAATTGTACAGTTTTTGCATGAAGGAAGGTACAAAAATAACTGATCATTTAAATACTTTTAATACTCTTTTAGTCCAGTTGACTAGCATGGGAGTGAAATTCGAATCTGAAGACAAGGCAATTACATTATTGTGTTCTTTTCCCGAGTCATGGGATCACTTTGTTACCTCTATTAGTTTCATTTCAACAGAAAATATTGAGTTTGATGTTATTGTTGGAGCTTTACTATCTGAGCAAACAAGGAAGAAATCCAATTTATAAACCTCTACATTTGAGGCGATGGTGGTCATATGAAGACCTAAAGAAGGAGGACATCTTCAGAGGGATTTCTCTAAGTCAAAATAAAAGGGAAAGAAGAGGAAGCTTAAGTGTTGGTTTTGTGGAAAATATGGACACCTGGAGAAGGACTGTTGGAAGCGACAACAAGCCTCCAAAGAATACCCTCTAAAAGAGACGAAGGAAGAAAAAACAACTGAAACAGGTTCAAAAACAAATTCAGGTATGGCTAATGAAGTTTTAATAATTGGTATTGTTTCACGTTATGATCAACAATGGTTATTAGATTATGGTGCTTCAAATCACACGTGTCTTCGTAAACACTGGTTTATTACTTACCAGTCTATAGATGATGGAATTGTTTACATGGGAAATGATATATCATGTAAAGTTGTGGGAATTGGTACCATTTGAATTAAGATGTTTGATGGATCTGTTAATATACTAACTGATGTGAGACATGTACTTGAGCTTAGGAAGAACCTAATATCTTTGGGAGTCTTAGATACTGGAGGATATAAAAGTGATGTTCAAGGTGGATTTATGAAGGTCTACAAAGGAATCCTACTGGTTATGAAAGTGAAGAAGGTTGGAAACTTGTTTTTGTTAGAAGGAAGAACCGAGTCAGATCATGCGACAATTGTGTCTGAGAATGACAGTGATTATGCTCAACTGTGGAATCAACGGCTAGGCCATATGAGCAAAAAAGGATTGAAGGTATTATCTTATCGCAAGTTACTTCCTAGTCTAAAGTCTTTAAAGTTAGATTTATGCAAGCACTGTATTTATGGAAAACAGAATAGGTAGAAATTTAAAACCGGAAGACACACCAGTGAGGGAATCCTTGATTATATCCATTTTAACGTTTGGGGACCATCCCCTATTGTTTTGTATGGAGGATAATCATACTTTGTTTCTTTTATAGATGATTTCTCTAGGAAGGTTTGGATCTATATGTTGAAGAGAAAGAAGGTTTGGATCTATATGTTGAAGAGAAAGGCCGATGTATTTACTGTTTTTAAGTAGTTTAGAGCTTTAGTGGAAAAGAGCACTAGTAGGTCCATTAAATGTTTAAGAACTGATAATGGTGGTGAATTTACATTAATGGAATTTGAGAACTATTGCAAGGAGTTTGGGATTGATAGGCATAAAACTACTGCCTATACTCCTCAACAAAACGGTGTTTCCGAACACATGAACAAGACTGTTCTAGAGAGAGCAAGGAGTATGCTTAGTAACGCCAACTTGCAGTAAGAACTGTGGGTAGAAGCAATATCTACAGCTTGTTATCTGGTGAATCGATCACCATTAACAACAATAGAGTGCAAGATTCTTAAAGAGGCATGGATAGGTCACCCTTTTAATTATTCTAATCTTAAAGTTTTTGGTTGTGAATCCTATGCTCTAATTCTGAAACATCAACGTTTTAAATCAGATCCAAAATAAAAAAGGCTTATCTTTGTTGGATATGGTGATGGTATTAAGGGGTACAGGTTGTGGGATCTTATTGTCCACAAGATCACCATTAATATAGATGTAATATTTTATGAATCATCTCTCATCCAATCAGATGTAGATGTTCAAATGAAATAGGTAGAAGTACCTAGGTATCAACAGATTTAGTTTGAAACTTGTTCAACTATAGATGAGAGTGAACATGAACAAGTTTATGAAAATGTTCATGAAGAGGTTCTTGCAGAGGAAAACATGGATGATGATGACAATCAACAGATTGAGGATGAGCCACAAACTTCCCTAAGGAGGTCTACACGAGTCAAAGTTCCTCCAAGAAGGTATGATGATTTTGTTTCATCAGTTTCTTTAAGTACTAATGATGGTGAACCTTCATGCTATCAAGAAGTTGTGGAGGGTTCTAACAGTGAAAAATGGAAAGAAGAAATGAATGATGAAATTAATGCTTTATAAAGGAATGCTACATGGGACCTAATAGAACTTCCAAGAGATAGGAAAATTGTAGGTTGCAAGTGGGTCTACAAGCCGAAGAAGGGTGTTGATGATAAGATACAAAGGTACAAAGAAAGGCTGATTGCAAAAGGATATTCTCAGAAATATGGTATTGACTTTCATGATATTTTTTCACCAATTGTTAAGATCGTTTCAATTCGAATTTTGTTAGCATTAGTTGCATTAATTGATTTATAGTTGGAGCAGCTAGATGTTAAGACTGCTTTATTACATGGAGATTTGGATGAGGAGATTTACATGGAACAACTTGAATGGTTCGTTCAGAATCACAACAAGAAATATTTTTGCAGGCTCAAGAAATCATTGTATTGTCTGAGGAAGTCGCCCAGACAATGGTACAAGAAATTTGACTCTTTCATGATGAGCCAAAATTATACGAGTGAGTATGATCATTGTGTTTACTTTAAGAAATTGAATAATGGCATATTCATTATCTTGGTATTGTATGTTGATGATATGCTTTTAGCAAGAAAAATCATAAATTAGATCAACAGGTTAAAGGATCAAATGGCTAGGACGTTTGATATGAAAGATCTAAGAGCAGCAAAGCCGATTTTGGGCATGGAGATATTTAGAGACAGGAGGAATGGTAAGCTTTGGTTATCACAACAGAAGTATATTGAGAAGATACTTTTGAGGTTTGGTATGAATAGTATGAAACCAATTTCAATCCCTTTCTCTTCTCATTTTAAGCTTTCTTCAAGTTTATGTCCTAGTACAAAAGAAGAAAATGAATATATGTCTTGAATACCATATGCTAATGCAGTAGGAAGTTTAATGTATGTGATGGTTAGTACAAGACCAGACATTTCACATACAGCTGGGGTTGTCAGCAGATATATGGAAAATTGAGGTAAAGAGCACTGGGCAACAATGAAATGGGTGCTTTGGTATTTAAGGGGCACTAGTGATTAATGTATCACCTATAACAATGGTTGTGAGTTAGTCTATGGATATATTGATTCTGATTTTGCAGGTGATTTGGACAAGAGGAGCTCAACTTCAGGATATGTCTTTACTCTTGTAGGTGGAGATATTAGTTGGATGTCAAAGCTACAGAACATTGTTTCTTTATCCACTACATAATCATAATACATAGTTGCTTCACATGCTTGCAAATAGATGGTTTGGTTAAAATGTTTGTTTGCTGAGATTGGAAGGATGCAGGACAAAGTAAAGCTACTTTGTGATAATCAAAGTGCTATTCACTTGGCCAAGAATCCAGCCTACCACAATAAAACTAAACATATTCCTATTAAGTACCATTTTGTAAGACATGTCATCAATGAAGGTGGAGTTTCTCTTGAAAAAGTTCATACAAAAGATAATTGCGCATACATGTTCACAAAACCAATACTTTTAGAGAAGCTATGATGGTGCTTGGCTTCTCTTGGTTTGTAGAAAAAGTGCTAGAATAAAATAATGAGCAAGGTATCAGATAAATTTGTTGTCAAGGTGAATATTGTTGAAATGGTTGACAACAGAACCCCTGCATTCGAGGAACAATCGTCTACATCAACTCCTCTTCTTCAGGATTCGATTGTGTATGTGTCAATTCTGCTGGAGCATGCATAGGAGAGCATTTACTGCTCAGTTAGCAAGTTGTTTGAGCTATGACTGTAAACCTGGGAGAATTATTAATTCAATGTATGTGAGAAGAGGGGAGTGGGTTATAAAACTGTAAAACCTCCATTAATGAATAACGAGAAGCATTGATACCTTTTCTTGGTGGACGTATCCCGAAGTTGGGCGAACCACGTAAATTTCTACGTTTTCTTTTTCATTTTTCCATTTGATATGATGTGTTTTGTATTCTCTGCCACGTACTAGTTAAGGTTTGTGGTTGACTGGGTTAACAAGACCTGCCTATATGCAAATGTTATGAATAGTTATTGTTTATGCGATTAATGATGGATATTGTGTGATTTACTTCTAGCATGCAAGTTTTAAATAAAAGATTTTGATATGTGGATACTAGCTTAGATTATGTTGAAATGAATTAATAGGTACCATGTACATGATAAATACGCTAGTTGGGTTCTATTGTTTGTCAATGAGTAACATGACAATCACAGATAGATAATTATATGGTTATGCATCATCTTTTGTTTTGGTAAACTAACCTATAAATTGAATGGGATAAATGACATTCATATAAGTGTGATACTCAAGCAGAGTAGATGTTGTGGACATCAAAAGAGAAATAATATTCTAGGAAGAATTGTTATGTCATTTAATTATATGTTCAGTACATTGCTATGATATTTGGGCAAGTGTGTGTTTTACTTACAAGAATCGTAGTTACCCAAATTGGTATTCGTTGAAAAATTTCTAAAAACAACAACAAATCCATAGTATGGTCAATGATAGAGCTTTTATCCTAGTTCTATTTGGAGGGGTGGAGCTATTGACCACCATTTATCCTCCAAAACTTGGAATATAAAGAAGCTCGTGTTAAGCCTCACTCCATATATGTGTGATGGTGACTTCCAGGTGCCTACTAAAGAAGCTTGGTCAAGATAGATGACACTTCCACTTACGGGTTCTATCTATAGTTAGGTCAATATAGTTGACACTCTAGCATAGTCCAACAAAGGAAATGATAAGATGGAAGTAGGTTAGAGAGGAAGGGTGATTCAATGTAGTTGAGAATGCTATTGGGAATTAGAAATGCAAACTTAGTGTCTCACTTAGTCCCTTTTGTGTATTAAATGCTTTCTTAATTCGTTTTATGATGATCTTGGTGTATTGGATTTTTCGAGTGGATGAATTATTATAATTCTATTAGTATAGATTACTAAATAATGCATTATTGGATTGTGATCACAAATGAATTATGAATTAGAGGAAGTCATTAGTTATTGTTAGTACATATGAAATTTTTGTGTATGCTAGCTATGCATACATATGTTGCACATGTATGTTAGTACAACTACTTAATGTATTAGTTACTAAACTAGGTCAATTAATGATCTAACTAATGGTTGAATAATTATAGAAATTAATTGCATAGATAAATATCTAGTAGCATTAAATGTTCTCTTTGACTTGACTCATTATTGGCATGGTGTATTAAATGAGATTGGTGGTTTTCATGTATTTAGGGAAAATAACTATGTTTTAATTATAATCTTGCATGAGAAAATAAGAAAAGGACTTGCAACTCTATTTTTTTTAATCACTTTATTGAAATTGTTTAATATTGTATCTAAATTTACTCTTCCCAAAATATCTAGAGGGGTTAGATGACCATTAATGAGAATTGTTGAGGAAACCTTGGGAAGGGGGGAGGAAATGGAGTAAGGAAGTGGATCTCTTGGGAGGAATAAGGGGGGTTGAGGGAGTATGAGAGAGGGGATTGTTTTTGGAAGGAAGTACATGGATCTATGAAAATAAAGGATGTAAAGTTGGAGATGGATAATTGAGTTGAGAGGTGGATTGTGGAAGTTTGAGATACTGGTGGGATGGGTTTTCTTCTTGAGCTTTGGGAACATAGGACTAGGAAACGCCCCAAGGTTTTATAGATTTAGGGAGCTAGAGAGGTTGTTCCTAGCTAGATATAAGGTTAATAATGTTAGAAAAAAGAGGATAGCAGAGAAATAAAATAAAATATATGCATAAATAAAAGACAAAAGATACATAATACAATAAAGACACATATATACGGGCTCACCCAATATGGTCTATGTCTAGCAAATAAATTTCCAGTCCTTCCTTTATTATTGTCCAACAAATGAAGGGATACAACCTACGACACAACTACTGTAACTTTCTCTTCTTTTCTCACAATCTCCTCTCTCAGAATACGATATTCACTCTCATACATAGCAGCAATACAATACCCTCATACATAAAAGAGGGTTTCCTTCTGGGGAAAAATAAACCCTAACATGACTTCTACCATCATATTTGCAACCTAATGATGAATAGTTCAAGTTGACTACAAAATTACAATATGTTACAAGGAAATTTTCCCAAAAAATTATCTTCGAGGGCGTTTTCCCTGAACCTCCACCTAGGGAGTCTCCAATGAATTTCACCATCCCCTTGGACCCCCTCACAATAGATGTTGGGGGGGGCGGGGGGGGGAATCACCCCACACCCCCCCATTAGGAAATAGGATCAAAACACAGATGAAATAATACCTCTGAATCATGAATATAATTAGGATCCACAACTTGCAAATAATTTAGTTGCACAACCCAGTTTGCATAAGAGGATAGCTAAGCTACATGGAGTTGGACCAAATAAAACATAGCAAGAGGTATTCCTCCTTATCATAACTCTAGTTATTAATTGGTAAATAAATTGTTGTAATCTATTGCAAATGTTAGATGAATTATGATATTAGTCTAACATGAAATAGTAATTGTTTTTAAATTTTGATTTTGGATGAGATTTGATTTTGAAATACTTGGAACAAATGAATTCACTAGTGGGCGGGATGAATTTTGAAGCTATTCAATGTGGATAGGGTTCACCATAGTCATTTATTATAGTATAAAAGTTGAGTCGAGCTGCAATCTAAAGCCCATTTAAGTTGTTGAATCACTAGTTTGTCCTATAAATTGTTGGTCTGTCTTGCAGTAAACCCATAGACAGAGAAATCTCGTAGCTTGAGAAATATTTTGTAGTTGTAGTCGAGCAAGAGAATTTGTTGAATTTTTTTTTTAAATTTTGGAGGTTGTTATTTTCAGTTGAACTAAACCTTGTCATTGGTCACCACTAAAGAGGACATCGATGACATTCTTATAGGGCTAAGATGAGGAAAGAACAATCTGATTAGTCCATGAATATGATATTTTTAGTTTGTGGGTGTTGTGTGTCTATGGATGAACACAATAGACATAGATAGAGGGGTCGATATGATTGTAGAGGACACTCGCCTACTCATTTCGATGGGTATGGGTATGCTATATGAAATCAATCAATGGAACACTCACCCTTGGAGTATGTGCCACTTAATTGTCATGATTTAGAAGGATCTCGTAACATTGTTGTGTCTCTTAATGAAAAGTTTATTTGATTTTGGTTCCAAGAGTTGGTAATGCAGTAGAATGGCCTCTATTTCCTCATTTCAATCCTTCAGACCTAATTGGTACTTAATCTTATCTGGTTTAATGTGTAGGGAAAGGTCTGGAAGCAAAGATGACGGAGGAGAAATATATCTCCCAAAAGGATGCTTTTTCCTTGGTTAAATGATTTCTCTAGATCTACATCCAGAGGTGAAATTATTGATGCTTAGCTAGATTGTATTAGAATTGACATGAAGTTTTTGATCTAACTTGGTGATGTGCATCCTCAAACTCAACCCACTTCTACCAATGTAGATCCCAATGAAGGGGATTTCAGTTTTATTTTAGCAAGTAACAAGGAGTATGAAAAGGGATGTCAGAAACTAGAGAATTGTGGGGTGATCATATTGTATCTCCTTCGCCACATGCCAGATGAGGAAACTTTCAATAAATGGTGTTTGTTGAATTGTTAAGTGATAAGAGTTTCTTTGAATTCATATTGGGGATTGGGTTATAAGTATGTTTGTCCCAAGTTCAACAATGAATCAATAGCTTGAAAAATTATGTAATATGGTACATGGAATAGTATGTGATCCCTAGCTTATGTGCAATCCTAGAGAGATGATTTTAACCTCTAGGATCATGGTTAAGCCAAATATCCACTTTTTCTTTATTTTTCTGCACTTCCTACTAATTTGAGGCCTTTTGTAGATCTGTTTGATAACAAGTGTGGCAAGGTTTTGATCCCAAATAGAAAATGTAACTATTTTCAACCTAATGCTATATTTTATGTAGGGGTTGATTTTGATCCAGGGGATCAAAATATGCTCAAAAATCAAAGTGATCAAAATTGCTTGAAAACAGACTCATGTGTAGGCCTCATCCTCACAATCACAACACAACTTGAACGGGTTCAAATAGACGTCATATGCAAGAGATGTCACATTCTGTCTAGTTTTCCAAATAGGAAATTTTTTTGATGACTGTATAGTCTGTACATTCCGTATTGTTGACCAGGAGATGTAGCCCAAGAGGGGTGAAATTCTTTATCATTTTGTTGTGTTAATGTGTTTAATTTGATTTTTGTTATGTCTTTGTATGGTTCTTATGACTAAGTAAAAACTCATTAAGTTTTATGTGTTTGTAACTTGATCATATTACCCAAGCACATACAAATTTCACTTGCATTTTTAAAGAGACTCAAGCCTTTTCTTTTTCAGATCAAGTTGGTATCAGAGCATAGGTTTTTGAAAGTTTGATTGTTTTCAAGTGTTTGTTTTCTGATGCTTACAAGTTTGAAGCTCACAAGAGGAGAAGGTCAACTTGTAGAGCCAAGTTCTCAACTTTCAAGAAGGAGAACTACACAATCATCTCAAGTTTCAAGGAAATATTCACCAAGTACGGCTCATGAGGAGAGTCATGAAACTCTTACTTCAGAAGATGAAACTTTCATAAAATCTTTCTATGATATGAAATAAATGGTGAACGTTTTATTTGAAGAAAGAAATGCAAGGTTGCAAGGTGAAAGCTCAAATCCTCCAAAGGGAAAT
>SNQJ01S0090945.1:30639-47544 GCA_010110895.2 Picea sitchensis | reverse complement strand
CTATATTAAGGAAGTTTTGTTGGGTTTTCTTCCCCTAGAGGGTTTCCCAGGATAAATGTTGTGTCTCTTGTGATTGTGTATTTCTCAGTGATCTTGGATTATGCTATTGTTATCTAATGAAATGCAAAGAACTATAATAATGGATTAAACATTAACACTTGCATGGGAGGGGCATTCCGCCTAGTAACCACCATGGGCCAAAACTAAAAAACTTTAAGTAAAAAACAATAAAAAAAAAGTACATTTTTCTAAAAAACTATACCTAAATTTGCCTTTTTTTCTTCTTTTTTTCGAAAAATCTTAAGAATTTTGTTGAAATTTCTTTGAAAAATATCTCAATTTTTTTTAAAAGTTGTGAATTTTTTAGAAAAAAATAAAAAACATCTAAAAAAAATTAGGTTTTTAGAATTTTTGCATGAAAAATTCTTATGTGATTCAAAGATGATCTTATAAATGTTGTTTTGGTAAATGGTAAGAATTTAAAAAAAAAACTAACCTCTAAAATGTTATATTCTCCTCGAATGTCTTCTCGATGTTTCTCCCTTGTAGCTTGCTCCAAATTATTTAACGAATACTGCCCAAGATTTCACACAATGTAAAAAGACAAAACAAGACTGTGTATATATAACACAGATAATATAAATTATTGTTAGTATAACGAATGTGGGATAAATAAAAATGAAGAAGAGTGTTTACATATATACCTAAAATATATGGATCATCACTATGTTTAATGAAAAAGGGATAAATAAACAAATTTGAAAAATATTCTAATTAATAAGTAAATAACGAAATAAAAGAGTAAAAGTTGTTTTTAATTTTGAAGGAAAAAAATTGGGAGGGAATTTTGGAGAGAAAAATTTGAAGGGAAATTTTGGGGAATATTTGGGGAGGGTGGGGGATTTTTGGGAGGGGGGGAATTTTTGAGGGAAAAGATCATTTTGCAAGTTATAAGATTGTCATTGGGTGGGTGCACATTTGTATCATTCTATGTTCTTAGTGAGAAGTGATGGCTTCGTCAGATAAAGAAGATTTTATTTTTGAGGCATCAACAAATTGTTCGCATAAGACTTCTATTGAGACTAACAAAAACGATGGGAATGCTTGTAATGCAAATGAGGTGTCGGATTTTTCATCTAGTCGGAATTTTGATCATAGTGCAAGCAATCTTATTCAACATGTACCTCAAGAAAGTCCTAAATCAAAGGACTTTGAAGGCACCGATGATAAAGAGGAGGAATATGATGGTGATCAATCTATTCAGAAATTTAATAGTAATGAAAATAATCAAAATGTAGGTCAAAGTGGAGAGTATGATCAGCGTTTAAATGATTGGGATGATAATTTTCCTCCAAGTGAGGATTTTCAAGGTACCGATGAAGATTTCCAAGGAACCAATGAATATGATGAAGAATTTTCCTTAAGTGGAAATTTTAAAAGAATTGAAGATGATTATGACAATGGTGAACACTCTTTCCCGAGTGGGGAATTTAAAGATGGCAATGTTGGTGATGATGAATTTCCTCCAAGTGAGGATTTTGAAGGTACTGATGAAGATTTTTCTCCAAGTCAGGATTTCCAAGGCACAAATGAGGATGATGAAGAATTCCCCCCAAGTGGGGATTTTAAAAGTAGTGATAATGATTATGGCAATGGTGGACAGTCTTTCCTGAATGAGAAATTTAAAGGAAACAATGTTGATGATAATGATTTTCCTCCAAGTGAGCATTTTCAAGGTACCGATGAGGATGATAAATATTTTCCTCCAAGTGATTATTTTCAAGTCAGTAATGAGGATGATGAAGAATTTTCCTCAAGTGGGGATTTTCAAAGTAGTGAAGATGATTATGCCATTGGTGGACACTTTTTCCTGACTGAGAAATTTAAAGGCGTCAATGTTGATGATGATGATTTTACTCCAAGTGAGGATTTTCAAGATACTGATGAATATTTCAAGACACTAAGTAGGATGATGAAAAATTTCCCTCAAGTGGGGATTTTGAAAGCAGTGAAGATAATTATGTCAATGGTGGACACAATGTTGATGATGATTTTCCTCCAAATGAGGATTTTCAAGGTATCGATGACGATGATGGAAAACTTTCTCCAAGTGAGGATCTTAATGGAATTGATATTCTTATGGGTGATGATGATTTTCCTTCAAGTGAATATTTTCATGGAAGATCCAATGCCATTGGTGAGGATGGTAATCATTTTTCTAGTGATTTTGATATTCCTCTCATCAACAAGATTATCAATGAAGATGATGATGGACCTAGGAATAAAGATCTTCTCAATCATTCAACTGCAACAAATCAAGGGGATCGACATTCTCTTGTTCAGTCTCCTAACAATGTTTTGCTTGATATTCTTTATGGTGATGAGGAAAATCCTTCTAGTGAGGATGATGAAATAGTGGAGACATTGCAAAGAAACATTGTGTCTATGACCAACACTAGACCTTTTTATATCAATCCAAATCATTCTAGTTATACAAGGTCTAGGAAATAATTTCTCACTAAATCAATTTCCATTAGTGAATTGATTTCAAATGAATGTTGTCAAAAGAATTGTTTGATGAAAACATGGACTACATGTATGCCTTGAATAAAAAGAAGACATATTTGTCAATGAATAAGAGCATGAAAAAATCATATTTGATAGAGTGCATGATATCCATCAAGATAGGATATGATTATCGCATTGGGAAAATATTTTACTTTGCAGAAAGGCTTTCAAAAAAATTCACTCAATTGTTAGTCTTCGTCTATCAAAAATCTAGACAAGGTTGGAAAAAGATTCTTCATTTTATTCGAACGTACATCATGGACGAGAGAGTGGACCATTGACAAACACTACATTGTCATGGATGCATGATTTTGTTTCCAAACATGGAGAGTATATGCTAGATAGAAATACAATACATATTCCAGATAATTTCTCAATGAGGGAAATCTACAACTTGTACAAAGGATATGCTGAAGGTGTTGAAAGAAATGGTAATTTTATTACATATGCATATTCCACAAGAATATGGAAGAAACAATTTAACAATGTCTGTATTCCTAAGAAGTTAAGGATGGGGATTTGCAGTATATGTGTTACTCTTAAATCAAGAAGAAATAAGTCTGAAGGGGCAGAAAGAGGTATGTATTTACTATTTTGTTTTTTTTTAATTGGATAGTTATCAACTATGAAAACATATGATCAATATTTGCATTTTATGTCATGTGCAGATTCCATAGTCAAAGCACTTCAAGAACATCGGAATCAACAATCAAGTGAGAGGCAAAAATTGTATAAACATCGGAAGAAGTGTTATGATGTTCCAAACAAATATTTACGTATGATAATTGATGGCATGGACTAGAAGAAAACACTTCTACCACATTTTGTCCATACACCAAAAAATTTACAGGAAAATTGCATTCAGTTTCACTTGGTTGGTTGTGTGGTTTTCAATGAAAAAATGTGTCCAAGGGTATACTTCACAGCTCCAAATATTCATAATAATGCAACTCTAACCATCACCATAATTCATCATGTGCTCACTCACTGGTCTGGAAATATTCCTGAAGTTCTCTATCTACAATTGGACAACACTAGTCGTGAAAATAAAAATCAAATTGTGTTTGGATATCTAAGCATGCTTGTTGAACTGGGAATCTTTCAAAAGGTGAAAGTTGGTTTCCTTCTTGTTGGACACACTCATGATCATATTGATCAAATGTTCAATCATTTTTCAATAACATTGAAGAGGAAAATTGTTGGAAGCCTACCATCGTTGATTGAATGTATTAAGAAAGCATACATTCCATAGCTTGTTTTTCATATATTAGAATAAATTGTTGACATGCGAAGATTTATTCATGGATCGCGTTGTGAAGAAAAATGTATAGAGCAGCTTAATGACATTACCTTTCAACATCAATTTTGTTTCAAAAAATTTGATGGGAAAACTCTTATATGGGGAAAGCAGTATTCAACTACTGCGGAATGGGGGCCTTCATCAGGTTTAGCATTTTTTAAGTTCATTCCAAATCATCCAATATTTGCATCAAAGTTATTATTTTTACAAGCAGTTGTTGAAATCCATAATGCACAGAGGTGTAATAGAGATGTAGATTATTCGGAATGCCTGGAAGAAATAAAAAAGTCCATTAAAGATACATATGAGTACTTTGATGTTGTTGATTATGTTTGGTGGGAGTCTTTTTTCAATATTCAGAGTGACATAATTTCAAGCTCAACAAATGAAGATACATTTTTGAAAACTCCATTTCACTGGCCACAAAATATGCCAAATGAATCCGAAGAAAGAAACATTAATGAACAACAAGAATCTCAAGGTGTTATTGAATTTACCCAAACGGAAGAAAGATAAATGTATATTGGTTCACGAAGGTCATGTGCACAATGTGAAGCTATGGAAGACCTTTACAGGGGTTCAGTACAATATATTGAGGAGGATAGCATGATTGCAGTCTTAGCGACTAAAGATCCACACGGTTATCCATTCTAGATTGCAAAGGTTATAAAGATTGAGAAAGAAAATGAAGATGTTATTGCAATTGAAGTGCATTGGTATGCAACAAGTACACACCCATTCAATTGTGTGTACAAGCCAGAGATGTTGGTTGAGAAACATGTCAACAGAAAAAGAAAAAGAAAGGGTCAAAATACAACTCGTCATCACACTTACCTTTTAAAATTTGATGATGTTGACATACTTGTTTATGACTTTAATTTGACAAATAGAGGAACTCTTCGCTCCAAGACAACATATATTATCAAGAGGTTGTTTCCACAAGAAATAAATGAAAGATGGGAGTCTGTTGAACTTAGTCTTAGATCTAAAATGCGTTTGACATCTGAATTGTTGGGCATGCATGTAAACTCAGATGGCTCTTTCATCGACAATAGAGAAGAGTATGGATCATCTACATCTTCATCCAATCATTCATCTGAAGATAATGTAGACTCTAATGGTATTTCAAAATCCATGAGTCAATCTGAATAAGTGTATTAAACAATTTATGTATTTTTTATCCATATGATGTTTGTATGGTAACTAGAAATGAGCATTGAACTTACATATGATCTTACATGAAGTTATGAATCATTTTTGTGTTTTATGAATTATGAATTATATGCTTTGATTATGGAGAATATAATAAAATTTATTAGCTCATATGTTTTGAATATGGACAATATAACAATACTTTTAAAAAATAATTTATGTTTCATTCATTGTAACTTGTAACAATACTTTTAAGAAATAATTTAATTTCCATTCAATGTAACTTGTATTTACTTTTTTTTATTAAAAGTAAAAATATTAAAAAGTGATGTTGAATTTTTAAAGTATAGTGTGATATTTTCATGGAATTATGTATTACCTTGTGCTTGGAGTGATAAAGTAAGCATTTAAGGGTTGATTTTATGATTTTGTTTATAGTAATGATGAGTTATTTTACCACTTTATAAAAATGTGTCATTTTAATACCTCAATTTTAGAATGGGTGCTATTGGTAGTACTTTTCAATTTGATGGTTGATTTTGAGGTTTTGGTTTTAATGGTACCAACTATTAAAAATACGATTTCAAATTATCTAAAATTTTAACTTTTTGAAAAAAAAAAATTATGTAACATCATTTTTTTATTTAGGTGTTGATTTTAAGGTTTTTTTGAGCTATTGTCTGAGTTTTGAAGGCCATGTTTGAAAAATGTTGTAATTTTGACCCCGTTTAAAAAAATGGTGTTGTTGATAGCACCACTTTTTTATTTGGGGGTTGATTTTCATTTTTTTTATGAAAAAATATAGGTTTGGGGGGGCAGAGTTCTCGTTTTGAGGTCACAATTCTTGTTAAGTCGATAAATTTGTTCTTAACAAAAATATCCCAAAAGAACAATGCATTATATGTGACTTGTATACCAAATGAGGCTATAATCTCACCAATAAATAGGTTTAGGGTTTGCCTCTAAGACCCTAAAGGGTGGAACTACAATAACCACTAAGGTGGCTAAGCATAAATGATAGAGTGATCAAGTGATCCCATAGGTCCGATAAACCCCTCAAGTTGGGTTTACATAAAATATTCTCACTGCAGAGACAACATAAGCCCGTCCAGCCTCAATCTAGAAAGAGTAATAGGATTATGATATAGATATACCCTTCTCGAATTAGTCAAGTCGAACATATATTCAATGTTTTATATGTGATGTAAACATTTTTTATTCTAACTAATATATTCATATTTAGGATGCAAGTAGTTTAGGTTGGCCTATGAGCACAATCTCAACTATAAGACAAAATTTGTGTGCTAAGCCTCCTCCCTAATCAATTCCAACAATGGCCACATCTAATCCTTACTAAAATAACACATTTGTATGCATTCTACAGGAAATGAAAAAAACTTGTTTACGAAGGAGTCTCAAGTTATTGGTTGTCAACTTCACTCTCTAATAATTCATCATTGATGAGAACCTTGCCCCATTCAGAATGGTTACAAATATTTCTTTTGGTTTCTACAATCTTGAGACAATTACTTCACATGTTCCCTACTGATCATACATATAAGTTTATGTTTCCATGCATCAATCCATCAACATAGATGTTTCCCAAGTTTGCGAACTTGCCTTCATGACATAAAATTTTCACTAAAAAATATCTATATTATATAAATTTTCCACAAAAAACTATTTCTATGTCCACAACCCTCAAACATTTGAAGGTATAGAATATGAAAGGATTTCATTATGTAAGATCTCATTTGTCAAAATTAATTGGATCAAAGCCATGTAGAAATCTCTAAAATGCTTTAAAACCATGTGGGAATTTCTAGCAAAAATGGTTTTTAATGAAAAACATAAATTTCACCTCTTAACAAGAGGTTCCATGTATCTTAACCCTGTGAATTTTCAGCCTTAGAGATGATATGGATTATAAATATAGCAACAAAAACCATGGACAATATTTCAACCCTTAACAACCCCAATCCACTAGGCGATTCAAGACATATAAACATTGTAAATTACAAAACCATGAAGAAGTTGGTGGATGATAATCAAATATGCAATTTACACAGGTATTGGACAACTAAAAACTTCATTAATATGCATAAACATGAAGTTCACTTCGATGAAGAAAACCTAAGGTTTCATCTCAAAACCCTAATCTCCAAGGGATAAAACCATAACCCTAGTCTTCAAGATGCTCTAAGAAGCTCAAGAAATCCTACTAACTCCAAGAGAGAGAGAGAGAGAGAGAGAGAGAGTGCAATAGAAGATCCAAGAGAAAAAGTAATGCACTCCTCCTAATCAAATATATACACAAAAAAGAACAAGAATGATGTGTCAGTAAATAACTCTCTTATTCCTCTATAAATATGAGAAGTAAGGGAGACCAACAATACATATGTGGGCCTATGCCCTTACAAAAAACACACAAAGACCCTTGTAGGCTCACACATGTGGAGCGCTACAATCCAAGGGAGCACATGTCAAGCTCCAAGGTGATGTTGTCCACAAGAAAGTCTCCAAATGCAAGGGAACTCCATGAGGTGTGTCCAATGCTCTTACAAGCTTCAATGACTCCAATGAACCTCATAATCCATGTACTACCCTAGGTCCACTCTTCTTGCATGAACATTGTCATAACCCAAGCATACCCAAGTCAACTCCAGAGCTCCATGCAATCATCCAAGCTACCCCAGGGTATCCTTGTCATGCCTAAGAGAAAACAAGTTGTATGGCAAGTTATCAAAATGATCTTTCTTTCCAAAATAAATTCACTATCTTGGTAATATTATTTCAAGAGAAGGAATTTCAGTGGACCCGAAAAAGGTGATGTCCATAATGGATTGGCTAGTGCCAAAAGATTTCATGAGGTGCGAAGCTTCATGGTGCTCGCTAGTTATTATCGAAATTTTGTGGAAGGGTTCAGGGAATCAAGTATGAGTGGACTGACAAATGTGACACTATAGTCATCGGGCTTAAGAGATTACTAACCAATGTGTCAATCCTACAAGTGCCTGATACGGATAAATATTTCACATTCTACACAAATGCCTTGAAACAAGGATTGGGCGTTGTGTTAATGCATTATGGGAGAGTTATAGCGTATGCATCTAGAAAGTTGAAGAAACGTGAGGATATTTATGCTATGCATGATTTAGAATTGACAACCATGATGTTATCTCTAAAGATTTGGAGTAATTATCTTGTTGAGCAAAGATTTGTGCTTAAGACTGATCACAAAAGCCTAAAGTATCTCTTCACTCAAAGGGATCTAAACGCCAGACAAAGATGATGGAGCGAATTTATGAGTAATTAAAATTTTGGAATTTTGTAAATCAAGGGAAAGAAGAATGTGGTGACTGATGCCTTGAGCAAAAGGTCATGGATCTTCTCCCCAGTGCCTTTAAAATTCAATTTGAGGGAGTGAGTGTTGGGACAACTTCTTGGAGATAGTTGGTATTTAAAGGTTACTTCGGCCCTCTAGAATGGCAGGCAGATAGAACCAAATTTTGAAGGATATGTCCTTGAAATGAATGGATTGTTGAGATTTTAAGGAAGGATGTATATCCCCGAAGGAGATATTAGAAACACTATCCTCAAGGAAGCCCATAGAGCATTGTATTGTGTGCATTCGAGTGTGAAGAGAATGTATGTAGACATGAAGAAGATTTTCTTCTGTGTAGGTTTTGACGCTTGAATCCATTAGGACCGAAATAGAAACCTCATGAGGATGTAAATCCCCCTGCATTTTTATAGAGGTGGTAATCCTCTCTAGATTTTCTTGGGAATTCTAGGTATTCAAAATGTGGGACTTTGCAGAAGTACATCGTAGTAATTCAAAGAAATAAAAATATTGCACGGAAAATAAAAGGAAAATATTTTCTTTTCTTTTTAAAGAAAGTTCTTGAGAAAGGAACAGGAACCAAGAACATTCACACATTTAAAGCAAATAAGAAAATTTTCCTCACATCCATCATAGATTAACTAAAGATTTATGATCACATAAAAATAAAAAAAAGATGGTCTGCATGCATAAGAGAACTTTAACAGAGTGAACATGGGTAGCTCAAATAAAGATAATGATAGATAAACCTCAAATACTTTGTATTCAAAAACTTTAGGTTATAAAGTACAGTCAAGATTGTTCCCGAAATAGCTCTCTTGAAATTTCTAAAAAATGTATAGTCTGTTACATATTCTTTGAAATTTAAAATTTGTTTGACTTAAAGACTAGGAGTGGGGCTCCCGCGGACCATAAAGCAAATATACACGAGAATTAAGCTTGTAGAAGGAAGATGGTGGGTGGTAAAAGAACAACAAGACCTCATAAGAAGAAAAAAGGAGTTATCAGTCTTCAGTTAAACATTTCTAGTGAAAGAGGTGGAATAACTAGATGAAGGACTTGATAAAGAAAGAAGGATGTGATCAGCATAAACTTATTATGATGGTGTCTCATCTCTTCACTTGCTTGTTGGTGTCCTTTTATTCTCTTAATTAATGGTTACAGGAACCGTATCAACTGTTTCTTGCCCCTGGGTGGTCAATTTGTTGATCGCTTTCTTAAACCATTCTTCAATATAACATTTCATTGGTGCCACGTTGATTTCATGTCGGATTTTGATGTTGAACAACTCACTCTCCAAGTCTCTCAGATCAAGGGAAATTCCATGTAATGCTTCTTCAATGTCCTGATTTTTCACAGAGTAGTTCACTAGCCAATTGTCTATGTCGTCCTCATCATATTCAAGTATACCATAGAAATTTTCAATTGAAAACCCTTTAAAAATCTCAACTTTTTCGTCAAACTGTTGTTTTGTCAGGAATAACGAGTTGAGGATTAATTTGGGGTCTTGGACCTCGTTATTGCTTCCAGCTAGGTCTACCTCCATGATCCTTTTGAATAGTTCTTCCCTCCTTGATATAGCTTGGTTGCACGCTTAAACAATATTATTAAATTTTTGTATCTTTTCTTTCCAGCATGCGTTCAATTATTTTATCCGACTTGGAGAGGGCAGACCCTCCTCTCTTTTCCTTAGTTCTGTCATATTGGAAACTTTAATTCCAAAGGGTACTACAGCATCAAGGTAAAAACCTTCTTCATTCTTAAGGTCGTCTTGCAGATACTCATGGAAGGAATGCACCCTCGAGCCAAAAGAAGCCATATTTTTTGAAGTTTCCCAAGATTTTGTGATCAATGCTATTCTTTTCATAATATTTTTCTCCACATAGCTCCTGGCTGATGTAAGTAAGCTTGAGGATCCTTTTAATTTAGCAACGGGTGTGGTGGTTCCAACGATTGTCAAAGGACTGGAAAGAAGTGGAAGAGGCATTAAGGTGTCTTCCAATTCCTTGATCATTTCTTTTAACTTCGTGTTTTCCGCTTCAAGACCACCAATGGAGTCACCCAGTGCATCGTCAGTAGCTCTATGAATTCTAGAAATCTAGAAAGGTTTCATATCTCTTAGGTCAACCTCTGAACGATATTTTCCTTTCTTATTTTTCACATCATTTTTCTCGGTAATTAATTTCTTGGATTGCCTGTCAAAGACAAAGCTCTAAAAAGAAAATGACTCTTCTTTGTTGAAGGTATCATTCTCAATGATTTCCAATGATGGATTCTGGTGGGTCGTGTTCCCTGACTGATCTAGTGGGGGGAATATTTTCTCGATGTCTTCCTCGAGCTCCATATATTCAAGGGAGAATCTATTGATGTCACTCTCTATGTGTTGGTCTTCTTCCTCTTGCACAATGTTTTTCCTCCTTTTTCTTAGAGGAATCTTGTGCGAGCTCTCAATTTTTCCCGGAGGGGGATTATTTTCTCCTCCGCTGCCTGAACTATTGTTGGTCACTTTTCTAGATGGGTGGGTCGCTGGAGCATTGCTCTGAGATGTTGTAGTCTTAGGAGTAACATTTGGGGACTGGGCACTCTTCTCGTTAGGACCCTTTCTTTTCTGCTTGCAAAACTCATTGGTATTGAGTATCGTTTCCAAGTCACCAGCATTGTGAGTAGGAGTGCCTAAGTTATTATCTTCTTCTTCACTTAGAACAGTATGAATAAATGAATTGTTGGATCCCACTGCTAGCATATGTTCCACAAAAATTATGTTAGGATCAAACCCTTTTATCTTTTTATCATATTTGAGATTTAGATTGTGAAAGTGGTTTGTAATTCATCGATTTTGTTTATATTCCTGAATATAAAATCCCCAATTTTCCAAGGCAATGGTATGAATTGTTTTTTTCGTTTCTCATGAAAAAAGTGCAGCGATGTATATATACATTAATTCATTCAATTTAATACTAACATTAAAATCTAAATTAATTAATTGAATTAATAATAACACTAAACCTCATTAAATCAATTAACTTAATAATTCACATTAACTATAATCAAATTAATTAATTTAATAATAACATTGAATTTCATTAAATCAATTAACTTAATAAATCACATTAAATCTAATCAAATAAATTAACGCAATATACTAAGACATAATACACCCATGACAAACAAACACAATTCTTATCTTAGTACATCATAATGATACTAGTGTAGATATATATATATATATATATATATATATATTCAATTGGGTATAGCCTGTGTGGTTGTGAGATGGAGTGTTAACCTCCACACTAAGGTTTTATTATTGTAAGTGACACGTTAAGCTCACTATGAGAACCTTTGTTGACAACCTTTTGCCCTAAAGAATCTAGGGTTTACCTCAGGTACCATTCTCAAAATGAGGGGAAGTACCTGGGGGTTTTCCCAGGCATTGTATCATATATATATATGACCCTAGATAGGGTGAAGCTAGGTTTACGTCAATGATAGTACTCAAAGGTCTTTCATTGCAGGTTTCAAGTGGGATCAGAGGCCAAGTGGCAAGTGGTGTACATTTGGAACTGCACTATGGGTGATCCTCCCCAATTAGTTGATTATTCATAGGATTCTCTGATGAAGGAGAATATCTTCACAAACCCTATCATTGAATCTCACACGGATTTTCTACAAGAATGTGTCAACTTGTGGGATTAAGGGACTGATCGAGAAGGCTCTCCCGCAATTGGATCTCTGGATCTGAACATATTTGACAGACTGGAGGGTCCAAATCCAATTTCGTTACATTCTTCGGGCAGAGTTTCCATTGATATTTGGAGTGTGTGCTCTCTTGAAGCTTCAGATAGGAAAGGGAAGATTGTAGAAGGATATTCTTTGTGGCCTTCAGTATCAGCCACTTCTTTGGCCTGTGAATCTTCTATAGTTGGAAGCTTCAGCTGCTTTCTAAGAGATGTTATATCATCACTCTTCTTCTTTAACAACTCCTATGCTGCCTTGACATTTGTTGGGTCATACCCAATCTTAAGAACCAATTCTTCTAATGATTTTATTTTGTTATCCTTAGCCAAAGAAGAAATCTTCTCAAGCTTTAATTGGGACTGAATATTGTTCAGGGATACCTGCAACTTAGAAGCAATCATTGAGGTATTTGTCAAAGTTGAGAATATCATTTCTCCTATCTGCCTATGCATATCCATATGGTCCATTGGATGGACATCCTTTACATCAAATTCAAAGGAAGTCTTCTTATAGTCTGCAATTG
Organism: Picea sitchensis; assembly: GCA_010110895.2. NCBI lineage: Eukaryota > Viridiplantae > Streptophyta > Pinopsida > Pinales > Pinaceae > Picea > Picea sitchensis. The sequence continues at coordinate 34,920 of SNQJ01S0090945.1, read as the reverse complement.
TTTTGGGATTGGGAACTTGTGCTTGTAAGAATACCATTTTCATTCTTTCTCTTTCTGTGTCAAAAGATGACAACATTCTGTGTTGAGCAGTGGAGGTCTTCTTCCAGAACTGAGCATAGGTGTTGTTGTTGAGGAGCTCATTTCTTTGCTTGATGTGTTTATATTTGTCAAAAATGTTTGACTCTATTTATATTTGTCAAAAATGTTTGACGTTGTTTTCCCATGAGTTGAATCATCTATCAGAGTAGTGTATGGTTTTCTTTAAGATGTTGGTGATGATGTAGAAACTGTAAACTGACTATCTGAATGGGTTGAAGAGTGTGGTCCCTCCGAGACTATGGTCAACTTCATTTCTCCCTCCTTGAGAAAATATGTTGTATGATTGGTTTTGGCCCTCTTTTTGTAAACCTATAAATCCTCAGCTGATACCTCTATGACTGAAGGAGAAACCTCCTTCATTGATCTCTTCTCTACTTTCTCTTGGGGTGTGTTACTATGTGAAGTGGTTACAGGGGAAGGTTGCTCCTCTGGTTCTTGCAATGTGTTCTCCTGCCACTATGTCTGGTTCATGTATATTTCCACCTCTGGTCTCTCTGTGTGAACATAAGGAGTGCTCCTTTGTTTGATTTTGAGTTCAAATATGACACCAAATGGGTCATATGCCCAAGTGGAACTCAAAGGAAACCTCATTTGTTTCAATAGGTTATCTTCTTCTTCTCCAGATGATCTTTTGTTGCAGATGAAAGGGCCAATCTGAGTCTTGATTCTAAGCTGGGACTTCTTCTTTGCTGCAACAAAGTGAATGTCATCTGAATTCACCATTTTCCTTATATATTCTAGTGCAAAAATCCTCACTGGGAGGCATTTGGGCAATCTGTAAGGAGGCAGCTTACACCCATACACTCTTATTTCTATATGGTTTTGGTATAAATACCAATCCCTTGTATTATCTTGATCAGATAGGTGCAAAACTCTCTGAATTTCTTCATTGATCCTTGGCTCTGTGTTGTTGTTAAGCATACAAACAACTGGGTGAATGAATTGATCTATGAAGTCTTTGAAGTTGTACTCTGTTGAATTTTTCCTCACCAATGAGGTCCATGATGTCATTGACTGTGGGCTTCCTTCCTGGTTTAACTTCTAAAGTACACAAGGAAACTTGTCTAACTGGTAAAACAAAAACATGTAGACCATAACTAAAGAGTATCTAAACATCCCTTTAGTTGGAAACCTAAATAACTGATCATGAATATTATCAGCCAAATATTAACTGAAATTAAATTTAATGGAAATTCTTTCTTTAGTGGAAAATATGGATAGAAAGCCTAAAATGGGCTCATCTACCCATTCATCTGAGTAATAACCTAACAGGTAAGAAAACATAGAAATGATCTAGTTGGATTTGACAGTGAAGATGGAAGATGAGTAAGGTGGATTCTTCTTGGGAAATTGGGCATCTTCTGGGAGGAAAATCTCAAAGATCCAGGCTCTTTGGGGAAAAGTGAGTTTCTGGTATAGGTCATTTAGGGCTTCAATGGAGAATGGGATGGCTAAGTCATTTCTAGGGATTTGCAGCATATGGTCGATGGCTTCAGATGATTCTTGAATTTTAAAAGTCTTATTGACTATGGAAGAGGGCCTTGCTTGTTTACTAGCTTTTTCATTTTGGCTCACTGTTCTGGATGATGATGGAGTTGCCTTATCTTTCTTGCCCTTTTTCTTTTGAGGTTCCTTATTTTTCTTTGGAGCACGCTGGGATTCCTCCACAGGTTTGTGTTCTATGGGAAGGTGTTGAGTGATAAGGATTTTCCAAATAATCCTTTGCTTCCTGATTTCATGTAAAATTAACATCTTAATAAGACCTTGATGGTAAATGTTAGTCTTCTTAGTTTTGGATAGGGATTTGACACTTCTTACCATTTTGTTCACACTCATCCATAAAAAATATGGGAAATCAATTTCAAGGCCTCCTTCAAAGTGTAATAGAAGCCTAAGATGATATATGAAGGTTACATCATACCTTCCCTCACAAGTGAGGAACCGTTGAAGACTAGCAGGCATTGGATGATACTCTTCCTTGATATAGTTCCTAGGGATCCCCTTTCTCCAATCAGGGTGCTGATGGTCTTCTTTAAAAAATCGTTGGCACATTTCCTTGTTGATTCCTACTCCTTTAAAATACTTGGCTCCTCTATTAGGTAATCCCGTGACCTCCCTTAAAGTTGCTTCATTGATTTTTAGCTGCAAATTGCCTATATGTGCAATCTCTCCATCGTAACCCTGAATAAATGCATGAGATACCTTCTCATGCTAGCCTGTGAATTTCTCCAAAAATGGCATCCATCCTAATCTAACATACTTCTCTCTACACAGTTGGAACTCCTCGATCTCTCTATAAATTTGGAAGACCAGTTCATGTCTACTTACAACCATCGTTATAAATTGTGAGAAAAGAATCAGGTTGTAGTGCAAGGATTTAGTCAGCTAATGAGGGTAAGGGTTTGGTACCGGAGATCATAGGGAGAGGTGAGCTCGAAACTGGAGAAGGGTTGGTAACGGCAAAAGATATGGTGATGGCATTGCTAATTCGAACGGTGAGTTTAAGTAAGGATGTTGCAAAGGGGAATTAAGCCAAGATGAGGTTCATCTGGATGGCTTCGCCACCCAGATAAGTCGTTTCATTTATGCTCGTTTAGCGTAATGATGGGGACGGAACGTTGGGTGTCAAAGAAAAATAGGTGATTGGACCTCTGAGCAGTGAATTTGATGTTTGAATCATGGCTCATTACACAAGATAAGTTTGTGATTTTCTTAAGGATGAAGCATGTTCGTGGCCCATCATTACTAGACATGCTTCATATAATTTTGATGTGATTTTTCCCTCAATCATTTTCGAGCGCTTATGTGATGAGAGGATTGATTAAGGTTAGGCATATGGGTATGAGGGATATGTGCATGGTTTAATACTAAGTTCATAAGGTCTAGTATACATTTTCATACCTATTGTAGTTTTATAAGCAAAGGAAAATAAATAATACCATGTTACCTTTGCTTTTACCCTTGTATGATCAATACCCATAGCATATGCAACTGCCTTTGTATTTGAAGCTTATAGATTGTCAAAGTTCATCTTTTTAGGATGGAGTTTTCTGGAAGCTTGGTACTAGAATTTACTGTACATCATGAAACTTCTTTATTCTGAACTTATCTTCTTTTGTGTCTAGATCTGCAGGGTTGTAGGGTGATCATGTTGATTTTTGAAGATGAGATGTGAGTCTGAAAAAGAGTTCTGAAGGATCTCTTTGACCCTCCTCCATGCCAAGGATGTTGCATATCCTTATGCAAGAAGATCCAACACTCTGTATCATAATGGAAAAAAATGAGAAGAGAAAGGAAACCAAATCAAATTCCAAAAGTACATTTATCACCTAGCATATGATCACATGCCTAAAAAATTGAAATTGTCTTTCTTATGATGACTTATTAACAAGGGTAGCATTCAGCAGTGAAAACAGGGAGGTTTTTATATTTTTTCCAAAAGAACAGATCCAACCTAACTTGCTTCAGAGATTTACTATCATTAGATGTTATGGATAAATTTCACAATATAAGTATATTAGACTCCCTAGTTAGGGATCCACTCTTAAGAAGTTTCCTTCTTAGGTAATGTAGGCTTTAGATGTCAGACCGATAAGGTTGACTTAGGGTAATTCTCAAATGGAAATTTGATTGTAATAATTATATTTGTTTGGTAGTCCAGAGTTGTATATCATAAATGTTAACAATGAGCTTTGCTTGTAGTGTTCATCTTTTAAATGACAAAAGTGGATTTTTCAATCAGACAAGTATAGATGATACATTTAGAAACCAGAACCCACTGCCAGCAAGCATGTTCAGTACTCCGGTGGGGTAGTTGTAATAATTAGTGAGAGACATCCCTTCCCTAGGCAGAATGCCCCATTGCCAACAGTCTTGTTCAGTACCCTGATGGATTTGCCTAGTCATACCACAGACCGGTACTCGCTGCCAGCAAACCTGTTCAGTAGGTTAGTCTCTTAAACGTTTTTTCCATCAGAGGCTTCTTGTCCATCGTCACCTATTTTGATTTTATTAAAGAGTGTTTTTGCATGGTGACAGAGGAGGCTCGTCTAAAAACCTTTTTACAGGCTGGGATGGTATTGGGTTGGAAGGTGTATTCTCTTATTTGGATGTCTTTAAAGATTTGTCTGAAGGAAAAATAAACTTTTGTATTGCACATTGGATCCAGATGTATAATTTTGT
>SNQJ01S0090945.1:0-12859 GCA_010110895.2 Picea sitchensis | reverse complement strand
TTTGCACTAGACTGTCTATGCTCACAGAGGTTGTACATTCCCCTTGACTTTTGCATTAGACTTACATCTTGACTTTTGTCTTAGACTTACAAAGATTCTACCTTTGCCTTGGCTAGACTCACAAGATCATATAACATCTTGTTCATCTTGACTTTTGGTTTGACTCACAGAGGTTGTATGTTCCACCTGAGTTTTTTCAATCCCTCACAAGACTGGTTGAATCTCCAAATCTCCCTAGCTAGCCTCAGGGTAGCCCACATGGCCTCTCATTGGAGAATGACTACTGATGTTGCCAAATTTAACAACCCTTGCATATAAACAAGCGGTTGTATGCTGCCTCAACACTGAACCTCTCAGATCTGCATTAGCTCAAGTAATGCTAGTGCCTACTAAGCTTGTGCCCTCCTCTAAGAGTGCGCCCTCCACCAAGCAAGAACTCTGATCACAAAATAATGAGGGTCTAAGATTCCTTGCGCCCTCCATGAATGTTGGTGCCCAAGCTTCCCTCACACAATGCTTCCATTCTCCTATCAATACTCCTCTCCAAACTCTCCAAGTGAACAAATGAGTGAATGAGCCTCTCTTGGCCCTATGAGCCCTCCTTGAACCATCCATAAGGAAATATAGAGATCAATGGCCTAGATTATTCCTAGCCATCTCTAATCAATGGGTGAGATTATCTCAAAAGAATCTCACTTAGAAACCTACTTTGGGTTAAGTTTCCTAAGTTCACTTTATGTCCCTCAATTCACCCACAAAGTGAATTAAATGTCACTTTTTCTTTAAGTGAAAAATTCTACCTTTTTGACTTAGGATAAAGTCAATGTGGAATTAGACATAAAGTACAAGGTACAAAGGGTCAAATATTTCCCTCTTGTGGTTAGAGACCCACAACCACAAGGGTGTTGATATTATGGTAGCTGCAGGAGGTATTTACCTCCACATGTAAACCTGAAGAGAATAGAATATTCCAGGAAGCAAGAAGAAACCCTAATTAGTTGGCTAATAACCTTAGAAGACAAGTCATCTTAAGAGGTTAACTTGTATTAGGTTATTGGCCTCCAAGAGAAGAAGTCGGCTAAAGGAAATATTATATACTGAGTAAATAGGCACCCAGAATGAGAAGTCGACCCAGGAAGTTTTCTAGATTTAGTATAAATACAGGAGGCCAATCTTCATTCTAGCAGGCATTCTCAGAATTGCAGAGCTCACTTGTGCGCACTGCAGTTAGCCAGTTTGTGCGCAAGTTTGGAGGAGAGCTGCCGTTGCAGCTACTGCAGCTAGCAGATTATGTTTTGGCTTGGACTATCTCTTGGTTATGGTTTGGACTATCTGATAAGTTCTTGTTTGGTGTGCTATCCTTGGAGAAAGGTGCGCCACCCTTGTTTGGCTATCTAGCCTAGGGTTTGCTGCCATAATGATTGTCTATCAAGGTTAAGGTGCTCAGAGGGTGGCTTCGACCTATGGTTGGGTGACAATAGTGATATTGTCTATGGTAAAACGAGCACATCCATCATATTCTAACAGGTTATGGGCCCACACCTCCTTCATTCAGTCTAACCATTGGAAGGGAGCAGGGTTTCTAGCAGGAGCAGTTACTAAATCACTGCCGCTAGGGTTACTAGCAGGTGCAGTTACAGAAAGTCTAACCCTCTCGTTGAGGCACCTTAAGTGAAGGGATTGACCTAATTTTTGGATAGACTAGTGCGCCCTAGCCTAGCGCACCTCTTGGTACTCTCAGCAAGCTAAGACGTCAAGTTTGAGTTTTTGGTCAAATCTAGGGTTGACCAAGTCAAGGAAACCATGACTTACTCTATGAAGTCAGAACACAAGTTAGATGGGGCTTCTAACTTCAAAGCGTGGAAGACAAGGATTGACCTCATCCTTGCCAAGAATAAAGTGCTGGATATCGTGAAAGGAAAGATCGTGGAACCAGAGTTTGAAGAAGGAAAAGAGAAGGAACCATAGAACGTTGCAGTTATGGAGAAGTTCAAAGACAGTGAAATCAATGCCATGAGTATCATAGTCGAATCTATAAAAGACCACTTGATACCCTACATCTTCCATCTTTATTCGTTTAAAAATATGTACGATGCTCTAACAAACCCCTTCTTAGTCAGAAACATTGGACAAGTAATGAGTCTGAAGAATGAGCTCTGTGACATGAAGATGAATGATGATGATAGCATAACATCATACTTTGTGAGGATCTCTCAGTTAAGAGATCAACTACAAGCTATTGAAGAGATCATCTCAGAGAAGGAACTGGTAAATATAGTACTCAATGGTCTTCCCAAGACACGGGATGCATTGCATACAAACATGAACACAAGGAAGGGTATCCTACATTTGAAGAACTTTGGACTTCGTGCACAAGAAGAAGAATCAAGGATTAACAAAAAAGATAAATCCCAAAATAAATCTGATGATCAAGCCTTCACAACAAGATTCAAATTTTAGAAACAAAGGAAGTTTGAAACGAGGAAGAAGCCAAAATCAAGAGAGAAAGATATGTCCCGATACAATTAGCTTCAATGAAAATATGGTCACTACAAGAATCATTGTCGAGCTAAAGAAAGGAAGGAAACAATGACATCGGGTTGCAGAGAAAGGGAACCTACAAAGAAGACTAAGCATGATGAAACAAACTTCTTCTTCTAAGACAGGGTAACAATACTCTTCATGGTTCTTGTATATACCATGTTTTACGTACATATCTTACATATCTATTTTCTAGAGATAATATGTTCCAAGGAAAACTTACCTATGGAAGAACAACAAGATAAGGATTGCTATCACTATGACTACAAGTCGAGGAAAATACATAAAGAAGGATGAAGTACATCAGCAACCCCTAATAACAATTCATGTGGAAGTTATAAGTAACAGGCAAGATAAGGTGAAATCAGAATCAATCTTGAAGAAACCTAGAAAGAGTAAAAAGAACAAAAGAAATTGACAATCATGAGGAAATTGGAGAAAGATTTATGATACTTTGTAGAAGAAAATAAGGATGCGGATGGAAGTGTGGATTATGTTAGATGGATGGAGCCGATTACATAATTCCAAAAGAAAATCATGCACTCATACGTGAAGCAAGGATTGGGAGGGAGGTAATCCTATGATCCATTGAAGATGATGAAGTATATATCCATGACCATGAAAAAGAGTCACGTGTTCAATATACCTTTAGAAAGTTTTTTCTTCAAAAAAAAAAAAAAAAGCCTTAAAGTATCCCTGGTTGTCCATCCACATCCATGATCCCATGATGAAAGAGGAAAGAAGTTGGAGTCTTCAAGGCATGGAATCTATAGAAAACTCCATGGACCCAAGGCTAAAAGAAACATGAAGAAGAACATGAAGATTCAAGAAAGAAAGAAAAGTCGGAACAAAAAAATTGAACCAATTACTATACCGAAAATCATAAGACTACTAGCCTGATATGAACTCACTCAAAACAATCAAGCCCGGAGGCCGAAAGTTGTGATGAAGAACAATGTATGGAAGACTTATGAATGTAAGCATTCTGAGATCCAAAACTAGAGGTTCTCTGAGATGGAGGAGAGAGCCTGATGATTACTTGTTCCGATAAACCAAACATACCTCTACATGGGCAGTATATAAGTTTCACAATATCCATAGGTTGGAGTTTACATGTAGAGAGCAACCTAAAGGCTTTGAGGTATACCGTGAGAGAAAGGGCTACTTGTATGCTTGAGATGAAAGAAGATCTTGTATGGATTCCAAACAACTTGGTGCAAAGCCTTCAATGCAATGACGTGGTGAAAATATTCTGAAGTAAAAGTGAGAATGGTTTACTTTCGAGAAGTCTAGGATGATGGTTGCTAATCCACTTGACAAACTCTCGCGATGAAAGAAGAACTGACACATGGATATGTTCGGTTTGAGCCTTTCCGCGATGTTATGAGCTAGCATAAAATAAAGGAGCTGAATTCAACTATGATATCTTTGCAATGATCAAAGCTATATGAAGCCTTGAGAGAAAAACCGATTCGAGGAAAAGTAGAAGTACATTGATACCAAGCATTACATTCTCCATGATGAAGTCGAGAAAAGAGAAGTGGTTCTGTATATATATTTCCACAGATGAGCGGATAAGCAAACATTTTGGTAAAACCTATGTCCAATATGAAAATTTCGCGTACTCAAGAAACACGTTGGAGCTCGTGGAGACGACTTCCCTATTGAAAAGGAAGAGATGACTCCCGAGGAGTTGGGGAGGAGCGATAATATTATTGATTTATGGACAGTCATTTTTCGGTTTGAAAAATGGTCGAGGATAGTAGTTCCTTTTCAGTTAGGAGAACGAATTTCTGACGAACAAGAATTTACCATTTAGGAAAATGGTCGAAACGAAACGGTCATTTATTAATAGAAAATGGTTGATGAGTTGTTGTTGATGTACCATAGGCGGTGATTTCCCATTGTGGTTAACATGGGAATGGTCGACAATCTCTTCTTGGCGGTCACTCTTAGTAGTGGTCAGAAGACTGGTCCACCTCGCCAAAAAATCATTCTTTCGAAGCTCAAAGTTGTGAAGCGGTTTAAATAATTACATTTTGGAGGTTGGTGCGGGACAATCATTTCCTTAGAAATAGTCGGACATTCATTCTAGCGAATTCATTCTCTTTAGGTTACTTTGTTTAGTGTTGGAGGAATGGCGGAATGGGTGAATGGCGGAGTTCAACAATGGGGACGGACATTCCCCTAGGGAGATTCATTCTCTCAAGTTCCTTTGTTTAGTGCCGGAGGAATGGATTAGATAGGTGAATGGTCGAGGCTCATAATCGGGACAATTATTCTTCCTTGCTTGAGAAAAGAATAGTCTAGATATCTCATCATTGATGTTTGCCATACGAGGATGCTCTTCCATATCTTACAAATGTTAGTGGAAGAATGGCCTAGATGATTAGGTTTATAATATCATAACAATGTTTTCTATGCAGAATGATACCGGATGATATGATTGTTATGGACCACTTTATGTCTACGGATAGTAAATGTATATATTTGTGGTGGATGTGTTCCAACGGTTGTGACTATATATATTCTTGATCAAAATGTATGTGCTACTGGTGGCCCAGATAGGTGAATGGTCCAGGTTCAACAATCAGGGACAGACATTCCCTAGGGAAGATTCATTCTCTCCAAGTTTCACTTTGTTTAGTGTCGGAGGAATGGCCCAGATAGGTGAATGGTCCAGGCTCATAAATCGGGACAATTATTCTTCCTTGCTTGAGAAGAATAGTCTAGATATCTCATCATTGATGTTTTACCTTCTGAGGGCAGATGCTCTTCCATATCTTACAAATGTTAGTGGAAGAATGACCTAGATGATTCAGTTTATATCATAACAATGTTTTCTATGCAGAATGATACCAGATGATATGATTGTTATGGACACTGTATGTCTCTGGATAGTAAATGTATACTACTGTGGTGGATGTGTTCCACTGATTGTGACTATATGTTACTGATCAAGTAACTGTGTGCTACTTGGTGTGGCAGTGTACCACTGGATTGTAGTTGTGTACTACTATGGATAGACACAGTTGTGTTCTATTGCATGATATTGTTTCGATTGCATTGAAGACTATCAATAGTGTTGGAAATGATTATCAGCTAGATGGATGATCAATGGACAGAGATTTCCCAGATGGAAAATGGTTCAGGACATTTATTTTTCTAGGACATATGTTCGGATTAGAAGAATGGCTTTTGTGTCACTTTGTGGAGTGAGTGACTTATCTAGCATCATGTTTGATTACTTAGATGGAGTATGGTTTCAAGAGATGATGCAGCTGATGACACTGATAGTGATGATGGTGCTCATGATCTAGTCATGAGATAGTATATACAACTATGTTGATGCTACCGAGTGAATGGTATGTTTGTGCTCAAGACCATTACCTTCAATACCTCCCTAGCTAGGAGGGAGTGTTGATATTATGGTAGTCGCGGGAGGTATTTACCTCCACGTGTAAACCTGATGAGAATAGAATATTCCAGGAAACAAGAAGAAACCTTAATTAGTTGGATAATAACCCTAGAAGACAAGTTAGCTCAAGAGGATAAATTGTATTAGGTTATTAGCCTCCAACAGAAGAAGTCGGATAAATGAAATATTATATACTGAGTAAATAGGCACCCAGAATGAGAAGTCGGCCCAGACAGTTTTCTAGATTTAGTATAAATACAAGAGGCCAGTCTTCATTCTGGCAGGCATTCTCAGAACTGCAGAGCTCACTTGTGTGCACTGCAGTTAGCCAGTTTGTGTGCAAGTTTGGAGAGATGCCATTGCAGCTGCTGCAGCTAGCAGGTTATGTTTTTGCTTGGACTATCTCTTGGTTTTGGTTTGGACTATCTGATCAACTCTTGTTTGGTGCGCTATCCTTGGAGAAAGGTGCTCCACCCTTTTTTGGCTATCTAGCCTAGGGTTTGCTTCCGGAATGATTCTCTGTCAAGGTTAAGGTGCTCGAAGGGTGGCTTCGATCTATGGTTGGGTGACAATAGTGATATTGTCTATGGTAAAATGAGCACATCCATCATATTCTAACAAAGGGGACCACTTTCCAAGGTACCCAAATCTCAACATAACTCTGCCTAAACAATAGGTTGGGGGACTATATGTTTGCATCGGATGATGCGATTTAGAAATAGGATTTGGATTCTCTTAGTTCAGTCGTAGTCAGTCTGCTGCAAACTCAATCCCCAGATATTTGAACTATATAAAACTGTAGGTCTGATAATCATCTTCAAGTGATGAATCTTGGATGATGTCTTGAAAATGTTTCTGTCACTTGAAGAGGGCGAGAGAGCTGTACCCCTTTATTGAGTAGGGGTGTGAGGGCTTGTGGCATGCCAAAATGAGGCCCCACAAACTGGACCCCCAAGTATGTGTACGTTGTCATGATCTCGATCTCCTCCACCTGGAATAAGAAACACAAGGTGGCGAGAAAGCTATTCGATGCATTGATGATCATAACCTTGGTTTTATCGAGGTTGACCATCAACTGTTGAAGGTCACAAAAACTAGTGAGGGCATCAATCTGTCTATGTAAGCCCTTAGGTATGGAGGCGAGTAGGATCAAGTTATCAACAAAAGGAGCATGGAAATCAACACTTGATGAAGAAGGCAACCATCACCCTCTTGGATGTGCTCATTGAGAAATGACTCTAGCTCATCAATGTATATCCCAAAGAGGGTTGGAGATAGGGGGCACCCCTACTTGATCCAAATGGTACTTTGGATGCAGTCAGAGAGGCCATGTGACGTGTGGAGACAACCAAGGACACATGATGGTAGCTAGGAGGGTCGGAGGGTCTTTGAGATGCCAATATCATGAAGCTGCTGAAATAGAGCCTTTATTAGTATTGTGTCGAATGCTTTTTGAAAGACCACAAAGAAATAGAAGACTTTTGAAAAGCGACAGTGAGCCTCCTCGATAATGGCTCTAAGTGTGAATATGTGATTAGTTGTTTGATACTACAGGTGGAAATTGGCTTGCCCTTTGGCCTTGAGGTGGTGACTCTCTATCTCATCTGAAAGCCATAGATATAGGATTGTGGAATACAGTTTGGAGAATGTGTGCTCAACCATGAGTTTTGGTAGTTGCTTAGGCTGCAATTGGTCCTTGATTTGTGGATTGGGTGAATGATGTGTTGGTCCAAGAGTGGGGGAAACTGGAGCAAACCACATGGTTGAATAAGTCAACAATGTTTGAATCGAGAGAATGGATTTTGTGCTTGAGGTACTTGGCTTGGAGGCCTTCCTTGTAAGCTGCTCTACTAGTGCTTGTAACCTTAGCAGCCCTTTGATGTCTCTTTCGAAGAAGAGATGGCATGGAGGGAGGGAGGGGATATAGGTGGGGGGTTGTTCGAGGATGTCATATGGGAGAACATGGCTCGAGGGTCTAGATTGGAAGGGAAGGTGTGTGTCGTTTAGGGAATAGGGTATGCTAGAAGGTTTTGAGGGAGGGGGGAAGGGTCATGCAAAGTTCACGTCTCCTTAGTGAGAGGAATGCTTGCTTCTTACGACGGAGGAGATGATGGTAAGTTTTACATTTGGAAATAGGGGGGATCATGTATGAAGGTGAAGTAGACATGTTGATGGAGAGTTTTGCATTCCTCATTGAACCAATGGTTCATGGAGCAGGAGCCAGGGGTAGGCATATGGATTTGTTGTTGGATGGAGTGGGGGCAGGAGTCGAGGGATGCCTCATTTAAATTGGCTTGTACAACCTCCTCAAATATNTAAGGGCTTGCTGCTATGTCTCATTTTTCTGTTTAAACAGGGCATGTTGTTCTCTCATTCCTCTTGCATATGTTTGATGTCCGAGATATGGAGAGCATATGGGTTTTCTGTTGGATGGAGTGGGGGTAGGAGTCGAAGGATGCCTCATTTAAATTGGCTTGTACAACCTCCTCAACTTTGGCAAGCAATGTTGTGGGGGGGTTGCTGCCCCCTTTTCTGGACCACCTGTACCCAAGAGTTAAGGGCTTGCTGCTATGTCTCATTTTTCTATTTAAACAGGGCCTGTTGTTCTCTCATTCCTCTTGCATATGTTTAATCTCCGAGATATGGAGAGCAAGAGGGTAACCTAGTGGGTTTTGAAGGTGGACGTTTTCTTGGTTTTTCAGTTCAAAAACTAGCTGCTTGACTGTAACTTCTGCATGAATCTCACTGTTTTCAATTTCTAGAGATTCCATTATATGCAGCAAATTAGTAAGTTGTTGTGTCCAGTATGGGAAGTCCATTTCCAAAGCCTTATAGGCGGGACTGTAAATTTCCTGTTTGCTTTTTGGTTATAGGGGAGTGGGCTTGGAAAGAATAAGTAGGGTATAGCCATTCTGATCAAGGTGGAGTTGAGACCAAAGACTATGGGTATGGATTTTAATGATTTTGAGAGACATCTATTGGTTTGCCTTTTGATGAACATGTTGAAAATATGAAAGAGCTTAAACACCAAGGGATAGAGAATCTTTCGTTGAAGGACAACCAGAGAAACAACAAAGAGTAAATCATGGCTGAAGAGCTTTTAGCTCAAAAGCAGTAGGGGATTGAGGTGGTGCAAAAAGTGATTGATAAGAGAGGCCCTCAAGTGTGAAGTCAGATATGGAAAAGGTAGATGTTCATAAGTTTGATCATAATTTAAGGCATGAAAGGAACTCTGTGGAAATATATCAAAAAGAAAAGGAATGACTACAAAAAGAGGCTGAGTAACTAGAGACCATAGAGAATATTATGGTAACATTGGATAGAGTTTGAAAGAGTGTTGTTACAGGTTCCATGATGGTGGAATCCCTCGTGGTGCCATTTTTGAGAATTTGCAAGCCAAATATTAATCAGCTCTATAATTTGTCTTGTATTGCATCTGCATTTTTCTTTACCATTGTTGATAAGAGTTTTTCAAGGCTGGGAACCACGTCAACATCCATATCAGGCTTTAGAGATATAGCTTTGTAAAGAGGCTTCTGCAAGTGGATGAACCCTGTCACTATAGCATATATGCAAAAATGGAACATACTGCAATGACTCGTTACACTGTTGTTCTCAGAGGTTTTCCTTCCAGCAGTGAGAATAGATGCTATAACTACTTAGGAGCCAAGGACCCTGAACCTATGTTACAGTTACTGGAAACATGGGGAGACATTACTACCAGCTTCCACACTCCATACCTTTCTTGAACAAATGGTGATGGTGATGGTGATGCTTAAATTAGCAGCAACAATAGATTCTTGGGATTCTTGGGATTCTTGCCAAGAATCTGTGCTAATTCGTGTGCATGGTTGGTTGCACCCTTGGCTTCCATTACTGGGACGACAGATGGAGCCTTTGTATCACCGAATTTGTTATAAGTTGGAAAGGGTACTTCCTGCTTGTCATGCAAGTGATGCATCTACAGATGCAATTTTATCTCCTTGGAAATTGTTTTTGATCATACTAGTTGGAAGCAACTAATTATCTGCTCTATTATGCCTAAACTATGGTTATGTTACAGAAATTTCAAATTAACCCAGCTACATTGCTATTCAACAACTCATTGATTCTAGTGGGTTATGGGTTGGGAATCAACTATTCCTACACACTATATGGTTACTGTGTTAGAAACATGAATTTTCCCAAAGAGGGAGCAAGCTCTGTTTCATTAGTTGTGTTCAAATCATCCCAACTTTGATGAAGTTACACAGTGATTTTTGGTGTGGAAAGGACTTCTTTCCCTTGAGATCCTTGCTAATGATAGAATTAGAAATCAACTAAATGTGTGCCTTGAAATGATGAATCAGGTTGTAGAGGGTATCACTGTCAAAGAACCTGATGCTAAAGAGAATGTAAGCTATCTCAAGGTGACAGAACATTTAAGGCACTTCAGTAGTAGCAAGCAACAACATATGCTCAACATCAGACTGCTACTTCTTTTGGCAGTGGGGTTCACTTAAATAATTCGATGGGGGCACCTTAATTGAGTTTAAACGAAGTCGAGGCTTATGCCCAGGAACATGATAGCAAGGTTTTTCCTAAAGCAGGACGCACACATGATGGTCTTCATGCTTATGGACCATCATCTTTATGTCTTTGGAACTGGCAGCGTGTATCTAGATTCTGTGAAACAGTAGGTGTTTACATAATCACAAGAACAATGGATGATTGCATCATTCGAGCATCTTAATGAGTTGCACCGTAATTGATTTGGAGGAAATATCTAATACTTTATAAACAAAGAGAAATGCAATTATCTCTTGTTTCGAAAAGCTTCAATCATGGATTGTATGTTCTACTTGTTTTTAGTTTAAAATGCACATGGCAAGAATGGTATATTGAGGTGCTTCTATCAAATGATGTAAAGATGTGATGAGACAAGAATTACCTCAAAACAAAAGGAATTATGATGGACCTACTTTGAAGTCCAAATTATCTTTGTTTTGAAGGCTAGACGATCAATTTCTTACATAAGATTTATGAATGGATCCTCATTTTAAATGTTATAGCCTGCCATCCTATATATGCAGAGACTCTGTAAAATCTGTAGAACTCCTAATTTTATTAGTCTTGATACTGATTAGCTGGTGCAATAGAAAGGCCCATGCAATAAGGTAGAACAATTGCATGGGAGGTTTACAATATGAAACCAATACATTAATCGTTGTCTATTGGTGTGATCATTAGCCTAGTTTTTGTATGATTTTGATTATTTATGTGTAATGCGGATCAACATTTATTTAAATGTTTTTGGTTCTTTGCAAGAGTTTTGCTTCAGGCAACTTCGTGGGTTGGTTACGATTAAGGCTACTATTAAACCTGTAATGGCCATTTTTGCTGGGTATTTCACTCTTCAATATTTAGTAATGGAGGAGTGTTTGCCAAATTTAGTGGACGCATTATATACTTTTTTGTATTTTTGGTTTAGCATTATATATCTATATATAATTATATTGATATATACATATATATTTTTATTCAATAACAAGTCTCAAAAAATAGAAGAAAAAGGTACGTATATATATTAAAACAATTCTTTAAAATTTCTTTGTATATAATGAATTGTTTATATATATATATTTTCATAATCCTTTTCTTTGTATATAATGAATTATTTATATATATATTTTCATAATCCTTTGTTTATATTATGATGTTTTTGAAATCTAACTCTTGTTAATTCTGTGTCCCTCTTGCACTTGATAATTTCTTAGAGGTAAACAAGTGGCTAGAATAAGGGACAAGAGTTTGGAACATGTGTGCATGATCTCTTTTTCGCTGCATACTTTCACTTCTTTCTAGGTTTTTCTTAGGGTTTCTAGGATGTTTTCAAAGGTTTCAGGGTTGACATAGTTGTCTGCCATGCAACATGGAGTTTAGGTTCCAAGTTGCAGGCCCTCAAATTTTAAGGTTTATTAACTAAATTTATGGGTTGTTTAAGGGTTGAAATTAAGGGGTTTTAGGGTTATAAGCCTAGGTTTTCAGGGTTGTTTATGGAAAAGATAACATAGATTACAGTCAAAAGGGTGGGTAGGTAGGTCCTAGGCCCCAATTTTTAAATTAGGGCTCTGATATCATGTATGAGGCCCTTCACTAAGGCCTTAGGTATCTTTGTACTCAATTTATGTAATAAGCATGGAAATTTAATAAAATTTGTGTTTCTTGGGCATACTTTTTGTTTATCAATCCCCTATGAATTCAAATAATGTCTATGATAATTTAATCGACTTAAATTGTATTAGATCCTAGAAATTACAACAAATATCAAATTTCAACATAAAACCCAACACTTTTCCAATTTATAGCATGGTAATGGACAATTTGATATTAGCTACCAGGAATAAGAAAAATACCCTTAAGTCTATTTGATTTAGTCTTTTGTAGTTTCTCCTTGAGTTCTCATTGCCTTGTTTGCTCTCCAAAACTGCCTGAACTGGATTTTTTCCACCCAGCTAGTTAGGAACAACCTTGCTGGCTCCCTAGCTCTAGGAAAACCTTGGGGGGTTTCTTGGCACTTTGTGCCCAAAATCCTAGAACAATAGCTTCATTATGTCCATAACACCAAGTCCAAATCCCAAGTCAAAATTTCCATTCGAAGTGCAAAGTTTCCATGACATAGTTCTCCACAATTCTCCTTGATTTTGTTTCTCCTCCTCTTAAAACCGGAACCACCTTTCCCTATGCTTGGAACCCCCTAAACCTCCTCCAAATCCCTTCTCTTATCCCCCCACCCTAAAAAATATCCCCTCATCATTAAAGCCCTTCCCTCCCTGACATTCTTTGGCATCCTATCCTAACTCAACAAATAATAGTAAACCACACTAAACATAACTAATTCAATTTCACATGTAGCAATTT
>SNQJ01S0090944.1:22442-32871 GCA_010110895.2 Picea sitchensis | reverse complement strand
CTCTTGTGAAAAAGTATTCTGAAGATGAATCGTCGTTGATTAGCGAAGTATGAAATTCTTCACATAATTGATCAAAATCATAAATTTCAAAAGCATCTAGAAATGCATCTACAAATTGAAACCAATCAAAAATGTGACATGCTAGAAAGGATTCAAACCAATGTTTGATCCGACCTCTAAAAGTAAAAGAAAACAGTCTGCATAAAACTCCTAAATCTGAGATGGCATGTTTGATACATTTGTACCAAAACTTGTTAAGGTGGTCTTTAGCAGATGTATTGCTTTCACCATCAAAGGTGAGTTTGGAGAAGCGAGAGATTGTCTTGTTGGGAACATCGGGTAATGAGAAGTTGAAAGCATGTTCCAACACATTGATTTGGGGAGCCATGGGGGAAATTGAATACATTTAAAAATAAAAGCTCCTACAAGGCCAGCTTGTCAGTCGGCCCTCCTTCTAGCGCCATTTGTTGACGGGCGAAAATGACCTTCCGTCAACTGAGAGAGTGGAACCGGTCCGGGGTTGTCTAATAACCCAAGTTGTTTGGAATGAACCACCCTGACAGGTTTAGCGGCTCCGTTAGTTGATCTAAGATCCTAGGAAAACCAAAGAGAAAACTAATCTAAACTAACTAATCTAACTAAAACTAAATAAAACTAACTAAACTAACTAACAATAAATAAAACAAACTAATAAACTAATCTAATTAAAACTAACTACTAAACAAACTAACTAATCTACTATCTATATATATAAACTACTAACTAATACTATGCTAATTGCTATCTGAAATATAACTTATTTACAAAATATACAATATTCACAAAATACAGATTTAAATAGAACCTGGAAAACTCATTTGCTTTCTGCCCTAAGACAGAGAAAGGTATTTCTTTTTTGATTTTATAATTTTATAAACAAGAAATTAAACTTACTGAAATTAAACAATCTAATATATTAATTCTACACATATATCTAACTAAACTTATATCTAAACTAAGCTACTATACTAAACAAACAAATGACAAACTAACCTGGAAACGCTCCAGATTTGTCCTGTGTGTGATGACTTCGAAGCTGGTCGGAGGAAGGAAACTCGCACCGGGTAATCCAAAAGCTCCTCGTAAATGATAGCTACAATGCTCTTTGAGTTTGTTTACAGGACAAACAAGACATAAAAAAAAAAATCATAACAATTATATGATTTATAAATCTCTGCAATAAGGGAAACCTGTTATGCAAAAACTTATACTTAATAATTCAACTTATGAAGAAGAGAAATCTGTCATTCACAAATTGAATCAAGTAATAGCTATGTTTTTTAAACATTGGAAGAAATCAGATATGGATTATATTGATTAAATTATATCATTTGCAAAAGACTAAGATAGCTAAAGTAGTCATTAACCAAATGCAAATTGATACACAAGAACATGAAACAAAAATATTGATATTATGAAAAGCTAAAGCTGTAGCAGAACATCAAATTATATCCAAGTCTGTATTAAAATTCCATATCCTTGTTCTCCCACGATTGAGAATGGTATCATTACAAAAAATAAGAAGTATTTAAAGGTTTTCCACAGGGTAAAACCTCCCTGTGGAAGTTATAAATTGTTTACATGAAATCTGGGAAGATATCCCAAAGTTGTCTAAACTAAGAAACCAAAATGAAACTAAAACATCCAAATATCCTCTAGACTATCCATCCTATCCATGCAATTCGAATTCACCTGAAACAGGTCAGAAATGGATAAGTTAGAGAGATATTTTATTCATAAAATGGTAAAAATCTAATCTTGTAGACTAGCTACAGAACCATCTGATTCTGTAGCTAGTCTAAATAAAGATACAGAATCAGAATTTAGATTAATTCAAATCTTTTTAAAGAATTAAATTTAATCTTCATCCAAGAACTATCTGAAAACAAATCATTTAGTTTGAAAGAATTATACCAACAGGATCCACATAATTTAACTGAATACAGAGATAGCAATACTCTGTTTCGATTATTGTCATAAGTGGGGTAAATCAAATCATATGTAACAACATCGTAATCATTTCTCAACAAATCGAATCCATCTGTTATGAGATCGTTTATCATTGCACAGTGAACAAACAAGATTGATTTTCCTTTACCAAAATCATTTCAGCCTAACGAATTACAACTGGGTTTGACCAATTCGTTTTTACACATTTAAAACCAGACCAAACAACAATCCAAACAAGATAATTAATCGGCTGAGTTTATCATATTCGTTGCAAATCATAATCGTTTTATGTTTCGGGCGTAGTTGCACAGGTTTAATGAGACCATTGTTTTTATAAAAATAGAGTAGTTATTTCCAAATTTAAATCGAACAGAGTGGCATTCATAATTTGGAAAATCGTATGACAAAGCATATCGTAACAACTACACTCCCAAAATTATTTGTCAAACATAGCATATGAATCATACTAGATCGAATCCGAGGGTAATCGTATTCTAAATAGAGTATGGAACTTCCTGTGAGAGGTAAATACAAAACGAATTATATTGAAACCACACCATTAATCCGTTACTTCACTTAGCCAGGCTTAGCAAATGAAATCCAAACGAATAACCATAAAAATATGTGAGCAAATCATATATCAAATCAAAACTCTTCCTATTTTTACAAAAGTGAAACATTATACAGGATGAACACGAATGACAGAGGCATTTGAATGAGAAACAGAGCTATTTGAAAACATAATTCAAATCATT
Organism: Picea sitchensis; assembly: GCA_010110895.2. Lineage (NCBI taxonomy): Eukaryota > Viridiplantae > Streptophyta > Pinopsida > Pinales > Pinaceae > Picea > Picea sitchensis. The sequence goes on along the minus strand of SNQJ01S0090944.1, from coordinate 30,127 downwards.
ACATTAACCTTGATTATTCACAAAATGAAACTGACATCAAAATTCATACCTGGGAGGATTGATCAAGGGTTCAAGAGTGTGAGAGGCTAGACAGGTGAGAGGGAGTTCTGAAGCACAGATCTGGACTAGTGATAAGCATTCTGGCAAATGCACACAGACTCAAAACGCATGTTCCAGCCACTGAAAAATTGACCTGTAAAACGAGAGCTAGATCTCTGTAGTAGCTCACTTTCTGAAGAAACCGCCTGCAATGAAGGTAAAGGGGCTAAAAACGGTTCTGGGTTTTCAACGGTTTGAGCTAATTCAAATCCGTTTTCCCAGAATCGCTCACGCACAAACGTGACTCCGGGGGCAATTACGGGGCAGTCTTCTCTGGCAATAATGAAACCAAAACTAACTCTGAACACCAGGGGGTTTGAATTCACCCTACAGGATCCAGGAGAGACCATACAGTGGACAGGGGTTTGGATAGAGTAGGCTCAGAGATTTTCCCAAAAATCAACAGAAGTAACCCTGTAAGGAGGTAGACATTAATGCAAAGTGTGCGAGGGTGGTAGAGCTTACTTCTACCATGCGTAAGAGTTATTATGAAAGTACAACCGCCAGTTTACATAGTTGTTCTACCCACTATAGCATAGTTTAACACTCATGTCACTTTCCCAACCAACGAAACAATGGTAAGTGTATAAACAATGCGTTCAATCAACGTTATACCAAAGTTTGAAACCATTAATCATACGATTCAAAACTAAAAGCATATGTTTAACCATGCACCATTGTCTTGTAACAGCTCATATCCATCGTTTAACCAATGTGCCAATAGGTAATCATATAATCAACAAACCAATAGTTATGAAAAAATAGACGTAGGCGTTATATTAAAAGGATACATATGAAAGATATAATCATAACCCCTATGTATCTTAATGAAACCAAAGGTTAGGTAGGTCAAATAAAATGCAAATCCAAATGCTAATGCATTGCAAACTCAATGAAACTAAATTACACAATCAATCGAAGCATGAGTACCAATCAAAGAATCTTGCCAGCTGTATAATGATAAATAAAAGGTAAGTGCAATAGGCATATCGACAAAAGAGATAATGACAATTCAGATAATGATTGAAATACGACTTCGAAAGACGAAATTTTTCACGCTTACAGTCGTGAAAACAAAACGAAGGCAAATGTGTAAACGTCGTAGAAAATAAAAATGTCGTTTATTTAAAGATTGCGACGAACAATTGATGTTTGCAAAACATAGGTGTAGGCAGCTTATAAAACAATAAAAAAATGAATTGGCTGCCAACACCTTCATAACCATAATTTTCTTGGAAAGGAGGTCTAATCTGTTGATATGGGCCTCTTTGTTCTCTTTGTTCTCTAGGTTCTCTTTGTCCGATTTGGGGTGGATTTCTCCTAAAATTAGGATTTATGATTCGGGGATTGGGTTGCTTTTTTTTTGGCAGATTCCTATCAGTGATATCTAGTCTTTCCATCATCCTTTCCATATTTCTAAATAAGGAGTCTATTTTAGCATCATCAAAAGAGGTACATGGTTCTTCCTTGATAGTTACTCTCCTCTTTGTTCTCTGTCTAGATCTCTTAGCTAACAGATTTGCCTCTACACTCACAACACATCTTTGCATTTCTTCCAAAGTTGTAGTGTTTATCTCTCTCAATTGATAACACATGTTAGCATCAAAACCATCATAGAAATTGATCAAAGCTAGGCCTTGAGGAGGTTTAATGTTTTTTGGAATTGCATTATAAATATTGTTAAATCGAGTGCAATAATCATGTACACTTTCCCCTTGGTTCCTTTTAATACTTTCATATTCAGATAATATTTGAAGTGGATTTTTCTTGACTTCCCATCTATTAAGAAAATATTGGTGAAAGGCATTAATGTCATTAAGGATAGAAGTTGGTAAGGATTTGAACCATTTCCTAACTTCTCTATTTAAGATTTGGGCAAACAACCTCATTTTTACATCTTCCTCATCTACTTTTTGCAGGTCAAATAAGTCATTCATCTTGTCAACATGTTGTTGTGCAGTCATATTTCTAGTACCATCCAGGGATGATTTTAGGGGCTAAATTTCACTCATGGGCTAATTTTCCATGGTTTTTCCAAAAACGAGATTCGCTATTTTAAAAATGATTCGCTCAAATTCTATAGGATAAAATTATTTTATCTTAAAAATCATCAAAATTTTATAAAAACAATATAAAATACTTAGAAATTTGAATATTTTTACAAAAATATCGCCAAACATTTATAGTTGACATATGCAGGATTAGTAAGATTCGCCAATTTTTCTACATTTTAAAATAAATTTCCATCCTTAAAATCATCCCTGGTACCATCAAACTGAGGAATCCTAGTTTGATAATCCTAGGGAATATTTTGTAAGGGAGAAGCCAAAACAAGGGGAGCATATATTGTTTCCATGGTTTGTGGAGGAGGCTAGATAGCAGGAACTCATGTGACATGCTGGCTGGTAACCTGTAAAATTGTTTGAGAAGTGGTGGAAGATGTGGAAGAAGCATGGTTAGAAGATATAGGATGAGCTAATTGAGGATTGATAGAAGATGGAGAGATGGTCAGTGCAAAAATTTCAATAGGCTATTGAATGTAAGCTTTGCACAAAGCTTGATCAAATTATGATACTAGATCTTGTAACTTCTCAAAGTTTTGTATGATTTGTTGATCGATATCTGATCCAGGAGAGTGTCTTTCAGGTGTACCAGGTTGGAGGATAGCTTGATCTAAATCTGTATCATAACAAAGCTATCAAATTTGGTTCTAAATAGGCTATGCTCAAATGGTAAATCAAACTGGATATATTGAATTGTGACAAAATTCTCTGGAAGAGAGGTTTCCCTAGGAGGAGGAATACTACTCCCTTGAATTTATGTTGTACTTATTTTTCTAATCAATTTTTGAGGATGATCTACTACTTTTACAGGTTCTGGATCAGAATGAGATCTAGTGTGAATTATTTTTGGAGCCAGAACTTAAACCTTAAAAACCTAATTAATTATTTACAAATGTTTACAACCTATGAACATTTATCTCTTAAGATTCATAGATCTTTAATTGTCAAGAAATAAAGTTTTCTTACTTAGGGATGACAATTCATAAAGTTGGAAAATTTCTTCAGTTCCCTAGTATGGTCACCACTATGTTATCACTCTATAATTTCCAGATGTTGTAGAAGAAATTGACAGAGGTAACTACCAAACCAGTTTGGAAGATGGGATCTAGCCCTTCCAACTTCAAAGAGGGATCTCTCTATAAGGTTTAGATTTGTTTGAGTTTTAAAATATAATATTAGTTATAACAGTTCTAGTTTTGTTTGTTTGTTTGAAATAATTGGTTGAAAGAATGCTTAAATTTCCATTGGCATATAGGGTCTGTATTTAAGGATGAGAATCAGTTTTATATTTTTATGAGGTTGTCTCCACATGGAATGGTAGTAAGATTGTTGGATCTATTTAGATTAAATGGAATGGATAAGAGGGAAAATGGGGGAATTCCACTAAGCATAGGAGAAATTAAGAATTCCTTCACTCGGTTTCAGAAGAAAAACATGAAGATCATTAAAAAACCAGATATAGAGTATAATAAAATAAATTATGTTCTTTAGACTTTATTTTAATGATTAGAATTTAGAAAAACATGTAAGGATCACAGAGAATGAAAAACATTTGAGAAAAAAGGAAATCGCGTCACCAACAATCTGACACAAGAATCATGTCAATAAGCCTCTTTTATTACTGGATGATCCTTTGAAAAATTATACGATATGTCCTAGGAGAAAAAATAAACCCATAATACTTCGAAGAGAGAAGTATTTATAAAACTATTTTACATCAAATCCTATCATCAATGACCAGGATATTATGCAGGAATGTTTAACTAACTAGATCTTTTAAAATACAAAATATAGGGATTTGTTGATTTTCTCGGATCCCTTGTGCTGATTTGGTGGAAGTGGTTGGTGACTCATCTCTTTGAATTTGGTTGGATGCTCCATGCATACTAGAACACAAAACTTGTCTCTACTCAAGTAGTGTGCATAGATCTTCCCACCTCCTTTAACCTGGGATAGAAATCTTGAGTAATTTCCTGTATATCTCATCCATTTCAGTATACTTGGAAAAGGTAGGCTTAGTGATGAATATATTCTTAATCTCATGCTGAATACTCAAGTCTAACTGAAGTGTCTCCAGGAAAGATTTACCAGTAATGCTTCCCTGTATCCCTACAAATTTTGAACTGTCCTTTAACACTGCACTCATTTTTTGTTTGTAATAAGACAGAGTGATCAATTTGTCATTAAGTAATAACAATACAAGAAGCTCTTTCTTGTGTAACACTTCAAACTTACTGAAAAATCTCTGCACACCTATGTCAATCACTTGTGATTTTTCTTCTAGCTACAACATCAATCCCTTCTTGGTCAAGACCTTATTGATTTCAAGGATAGTCTATGTTCTGTCCTCAATTTCTAGTTCTTCTAACTCCTGCTTGTTTTTGGAGTTTAGAAATATGATAAGTTCATTGGCCTCTATGGGTCTTTCTCCTAAATATTCCTTGATAATATCAACTTCTCCAATGGCCTTTTGTACTAACTCATGTTGTTCAAATATGATCGGTATGGATGGCCATATTTCTGACATTGACTTGCTAATATCTACCCAAATATTTTCCTTAGCTTGGGATAAGGTATTTTCCATGGCAGTCTCTTCCTCTAGTTGTTGTAATGTTTGACTAAGACTTTGAGACTTATGCATCTTTGCCTGGTGACTAGCCTGGAACATTGACTTAAATTCCTGCAAGTTATTTACCTCTTCTTGTAGTTTCCTGATCTCTTCCCCTTGGATGGACATGTCTTCCATGGATTTTACAAGTTTGTTAGATGCATCTGAAACTTGTACTAGGATTGTTGATCGAATTTCTGTTGATGTGGATGCTTTTTGTTATAACTCCTATCAGAGGGACTGTCTCTAATGGGATCATGTCCATATGCACATTTTGTTCATTTTCCTTCATCAATATATACATTTTTGCTTCCATTTCTCTTATTTGTGCATTATGTTCCATGATTAGATTCAACATTTCTTCTTTGTGGCCTTTAGTCTCAGCCACTTCTTTGGCTTGTGAATAGCTGGAAGCTTCAACTTCTTTCTTAGAGATTCTATATCAACATTCTTCATTTTTAAAAAATGCTCTGTTGCTTTGACATTTGTTGGGTCATACCCAATATTCAACATCGATTCTTCTAATGATTTGATTTTGTTTTCCTTGGCCAAATAAGATATTTTCTCCAACTTCAACTGGGACTGAACATTGTTTAGGGATACCTGCAATTTTGAAGAAGTCAATGAGGTGTTTGTCAAGGTAGTCTTCTTGTAGTCTGCAATTATTTTAGGATGGGGAACTTGTGCTTGTAATAATTCCATTTGCATTCTTCCCATTTCTATGTCAAAGGATGACATCATTCTGTGTTGAGCAGTGAAGGTCTGCTTCCAGAACTGAGAATAGGTGTTGTTGTTGAGGAGCTAATTTCTTTGCTTGATCTGTTTGTACTTGTAAAAAATGTTTGACTATGTTTGCCCATGAGTTGATTCAGCTGTTAGAGTAGTGTCTGTTTGTCTTTGAGATGTTGGTGATGATGTAGACACTATAAACTAATTTTATGAATAGGATGAAGAGTGTGGTCCTCCATAACTATGGTGGGCTACATTTCTCCTTCCTTGAGAAAATTTGGTGCATGGATAGTCTTGGCCCTCTTTCTGTAAACTTGGAAATCATCGGATGATACCTCTGTGACTAAAGGAGAAACCTCCTTTATTGCTCTCTTCTAGGTTTTCTTTTGAGGTGTGTTAGTATGTAAATCAGTGATAGGGGAAGGTTGTTTTTATGTTTCTCATAATGTGTTCTCCTTCCACTCTGTCTGGTTCATATCTTTCTCCACCTATGGCTTCTGTGTGTGAGCATAAGGAGTACTTCTTTGTTTGACTCTGAGTTCAGATATGACACCAAATGGGTCATATTCCCAAGTGGAACTCAGAGTAAACCTCATCTATTTCAAGAGGTTATCTTCTTCTTCTCTTGTTGATCTGTTGTTGCAGATGAAAGGGCCAATCTAAGTCTTGATTCTGAGTTGTTGCTTCTTCTTTGCTACAACAAATTGGATGTCATCTGAATTCACCATCTGCCTTATGTATTCTAATGAAAAAATCCTCATTGGGAGGTATTTTGGCAACCTGTAAGGATGAATCTCACACCCATATACACTTATATCTGTGTGGTTTCAGTATAAGTAGAAATCCCCTGTCTTAGCTAGATTAGAAAGGTGCAAGATTCTCTTAATTTCTTCATTGATCCTTGGATTTGTGTTGTTTTTTAGCATGCAAACAATTGGGTGAAAGAAATGGTCTATGAAGTCCTTGAAGCTCTACTTTGTTGAACTTTTCCTCACCAATGAGGTCCATTTGGTCACTGGCTGTGGGTTTCCTTCCTGGTTTAATTTTTGAAGTGCACAGGGAAACCTGTCTGAATGAAAAAACAAGAACATATAAACCAGGAATGAGGAATATGTGAACATTCCTTCAGTTGGAAACCTTAAAATATGATCATGAATCTTATCAGCCATAAATTGACTGAAATTAAATTTAACTGAGATTCTTTATTTTGTGGAAACAATGGATAGAAAACTTAGGATAGGCTCATCTACCCATTCATTTGAGTAATAACCTAACAGGTAAGAAAGAATGGAAATGATCTGGTTGGATTTGACAATGAACATAGAGGATTTTTCTTGGGCAATTGGGCATCTTCTGGTAGAAAAATCTCAAAAAATTGGGCACTTATGGTACAGGTCAGTTAGGGATTCAATGGAAAATGAGATCGTAGAGTCATTTCTTGGGACTTCCAACATCTGGTCAATGGCTTCAGAGGTGACTATGAACATGTTTTTTCCAGAGTAGGAAACAATGGCCCTTTGGCCAGGAAAATAGCGAGCTTGGCATCTGAGGGTGAATTCAGGAAAATGGTGGGTTTGAGGGAACATATACAAAGTTAAATTGGACTCCCATAGTCCAATTTCATCACTCTGGTCTAGAAAGATGTATTTTAGCCACATGTGCAATTCGAAGAAGTCAAATTCACACCTCGGCTCTGTGATTTTGTAGTATTTATCTGCTACAGGTATGTGTTCTAGGTCGACAGAAGGGGGAAGGATCGAGTTCTCAGATGTATCAGTAGATTTGGCCTTGGGGGGCATGATTGACAAAGATTAAGGTAAATTAATGATAGAACTATAATTACACAGGGAAATATGCATGTTGATGGCGAAAGGTTATGGTAGTCATCTTGACAACTTGTTTTGGCATGGTGTTCATGGTGTTTGTGTCAGCAAATGGCATTGCAGGATGATGGAACGAGGTTTAAACAATGTGCAGTAGGTGTATGTTATGGAGTGGTGTGGTGACAAGGCAGTTAACGATCATAGGGAGTGTTTTAATTGGGAAATGGGTATGTAGGATGGGACAAATGGTGAGTAGAAATAAGGTTATGGTGGCAGAGTGAGGTGAGTGGTATTGGGTGGTGGTTTGGGTCGATTTCAGAGGGGGGGTAGGTGGTAAGTGGAAATAGGAGGGTGTCATCTGAA
>SNQJ01S0090944.1:10432-22246 GCA_010110895.2 Picea sitchensis | reverse complement strand
CCCCTTTACACCATAGTTTTATTTTCCTAAGCTACAATAATCAAATTTAATCAAACAATGGGTATTTTGACATCCCCTTTAATTTTTCATGAGACAAACATCACTAACCTATCTACTAACCTAGGCATCTAACATATTAATCCATCTTAAATTGTTGGATTAATTATTACTCTAACCTAACTAATTGGGCCAAGATTAAACAATTTGACCAAACTTATTCTCTAGCCTATCAACACAAATTTAAAGAGTTTGATCATGATTATACAGTATGATTCAAACTAAATTTATTTTTGATGGGGTTTTATATTTTTCTCTTGTTTTCTCTTTTTTCTTTTCTTTTATTTCTTTTCTTTTTATTTTTTCTTTTATACCCTCTTTTCATTTTTACTTTTATTTTTATCCTCTTTTTTTTCTGTTTCTTTTTTTTAAATCATTTGTAGAATGAAATATTATTTACAATGAAATATGATTTGAGGAAGAAATTTCAATCAGCAGGTGGTACTATGAAATATAGGGTTATAACAACGGCTCCACTTGGGGATGGTACTCTCCTTGTGATGTGCCAAGAACCAGCTACTGGTTTACTTGAATCATCTTCTTGAGTACTTTCTGCATTCTGATTAGTTTTATTGTAAATGTAAATCTGGTGACAACTGATCAGGGGCTTAGGGCATTCTCTTCGGGCTTCAACCTCTGATAAAAGTCACCCACTCATGACAGAAAAAGTAAAATGGTATTTACAATGAACTGAGTGAGAAAAACTTTCATTCCTTTGAAACATAGTTCTTTAGTATTTTGTCATTGACAGGTCCTCCTGGCAGGTCTTCTTCATCTATATCCTTGATAAACAATGCATTACTTCCTTTGTAGGCATGTATCATGAATGGAACTTTCCATCAATTCCGAAATTTTTCATGCTTTCCCTTCTCTTCATTCCTTGAGTCCCATTTCAATAATTTGTCTCCTATCTAGAAGTCATCAGTCTTGGTCCTTTTATCATAGATCTTCTTGATATTTTCCTAAATCACTTGAGTTTAGTTGTAGACCTCTTCTCTGGACTGTTGCAACTGTACAGTCTAATTAATTCTCCTCTTGATGTCATTTGGTTCTACCTATACTTCCTGTAATAATTTCATGACAGGGACACCTAAAGATGTGGGAAAGAAATCATCCATTCCATAGACCAACTGGTATGGGGACATGCCAATTGACCTCTTTGTATTAAGTCTATCTTCCCATAGTGCATTTACCAACTTGTTGTGCCATGAATTTTTGTGGTCCTACAACAAATTTTTTATGATGTTGACAAGAATCGTTTTTGAAGACTCTGCTAACCCATTCCCCTTAGGGTAATAGGCAGTAGAGTGTCCTAAGATGATATGATATTTTCTGCAAAACTATAACATCTTCTTTGATTTTAATGATGTTGCATTGTCAGTGACAATTTTCCCGGGACATCCAAATATTGAAAGAATGTTAGTTTCCAAAAACTTAATGATCACAACATCAGTGGCTTTCCTGGCCATGGTTACAGATTCAATCTGCTTGGTGAAATAATCAATGGTTGTGAGAATCCATTTGTGTTGGCCTGATGATGGTGGATGGATTTCTCCAATGAAATCCAAACCTGATTGTTGAAAAGGAGTTTCAACTAAAATTGGTTTCAAGGGTAAAGGAAAATTTTTCCTTTTGCCTTCAAATATTTGACATCTATGACATGAGGTTACTTTCTTGTGGACATCTGCAAATAAAGTTGGCCAGTAGAAACCATCTCTTAGAATTTTATTGGAAGTGGTATTCCATTTCAAATGTCCACCACAATCTCCTTCATGAAATTCCTACAAATCTTAATCAGCCTCATCTTTCAACAAACAGTTTAGTAGAATCCCTCCAGCATATTTCCAATACAAATTTCCATTTAAAATACAATACTTCATAGCTTTGAGTTTGAGAAATCTAGATTTATTTTTGGTTAAACTAGGAGGAGCTTGTAAATTATGCAAGACAAAAATAAGGTCTGCATACCAGGGAGAGGTCTAGAAAACCTCTTTAACTTGGGGAGTTGCCTACTCTTCTTGTTCATCCAATGCAACTAGAAAATTAATATCCAAAGCATGAAAGTTGGAATCAACCATCACTTTAGCTAATCCTTGACCCTTGATGAGCTTGGTTGGTTTGATATCAGTATCATATTCAAGGATAACAACAATGCATTTACTCCTTTTTCCATCAGGATTGTCTTGGGTCAGAATATCTTTTACCATAGAATTTGGTACATAAGAAATAATGTGTGAGTGGATAATATATACTTTGAAGTATTTGATTTATTTCACCAAATAAAAATATTTATTTTTCATTATGTTATAATTCAATGCAACATCTCTCGTATATTTATTGAAGAAAGCAATAGGTTTTTCATGGCCTTCTCTATTCTTCTACAAAAGAATTGTTGCAATAGTATGCTCAGAGGAAAAAGTGATTAGGAGGAAATCTTTTTGTGTAATCGGGGTTGATAAGCATAGGGGCTTGTGTTAAGGCTTGTTTCACCTGATAAAAGAAATGTTTTGCTTCTATGGTCCATTTTATTTTTGTGTCTTTTTTCAACTTATTTGTTATATTTCTGAGAAGTTCTGCCAAGTTGGGGATAAATCTTCTTAGAATGTTTATTTTTCCAATGAAAGACTGTAATTATTTTATGTTTTGGGGGTGATCTATTTTTTGAATGGCTTCAATTCTACCAGGATCAATTTTAATGTCATCCTTTGATATGATATGTCCAAGCATTTCACCTTATTCTAGACTATACAATGTTTTCTTTGGATTAAGTGAAATTCCAAATCTCCTGCATTTTTCAAAAACTCTTCTAAGGTGGAGTAAGTGTTCTTAATTTTTTTTTGGAAAAATAGTTATATCGTCCATGTATATAACAATGAGTCTTCCAAGTTCATCCACAAAAGAAATATACATTGTTCTCTGAAATGTAGCCCCAACATTCATTAAACCAAAAGGCATTTTCAAAAACATGAAAATGCCCAGAGGTGTAGTAAATGTTGTTTTCTCTTGATCATCAGGGTGGACTAAAATTTGGTTGTAACCATAAAAACCATCTAACAAAGAAATTGTACTGGACCCAAATACCTTCTGAAAAATATGGTCCATTTTGGGGAATGGATAGTTGTCTTTGAGAGAGAATTTATCAAGGTTTATGAAATCAATACACAGTTTGATTTCTCCACTCTTCTTCCTGGTTGGAACTAAATTTGACACCCATTTAGAAAACCTAAATGGGACAATGATTTTAGCATCATACATCTTTTTTATTTCCTTTTCAATCAGTGGCATCAACTTTGGGTTAATTCTCCTAAGTTTTTGTTTGAAAGGATTTTGATCTTATGGGAATTTTATGATGTATAATGCTAGTATCATAAGATTTCAAATCTTCATAGCTCCATTCAAAAACATGTATAATGAATTTCATGGACAATGAATTTGTGTAGCCTATAGAAAAATAACGTCAAAAATAGAGATATAGAGAGGTATTCATAAAAATGGAGGTTTTTAGGTATTTGCAGAACAAACCACTAGGTTTGTCATCCTAAACCTAAATATGAGGCAACCAAGTCAGCATACACATACACTAAAGTTGCCCTTCCCGCCCCCAAAAAAATTGAAATAGAACTAATGCACACACACTTCTAAGAAAGGGCACACAGTCTAGAAAGGTGCACACACTCTTGGAATGTGTGTGTGCTCTTATGCATTTTTTCTATTTGTTTCCTTGTCTCTCTTTCTCTCTCTCCCCTTGCTCTCCCCTACCCATATACCCTTCACCTTATCTCACTCCAACCCCTTTGTCCCTCTCAACCCACCCCCTCGCTCCCACCTCTATTCCATCTAAATACATATTTTGTTCATGGCTTAATCAATTAATAGTATATTTTTCCACCTGGTTTGTACAAACAATGATATTAGTCATTGTATTCATATCTATTATTTAATAAAATATACTAATGTGTGCAAACCCACAATACAAAATATAATTCGTCATTTTATTCATATATGTCATTCAATAAAATATATTAACATGTACCTCCTTCTCATTTTCCCCTCTTGCACCAGACCCTCATACCCACCTCCCCTTGTTTCACCTATCTCCCCCTCTTATTTCCCTTCCCTCTCCACTCACCTCCTCTCTCAATTCCTTCCTCCCATACCTATTCCCCTCTCTCCATATCTCCCTCCATACCCCCCGCTCTCTCTCCTTTTCACCTACCCCTCTCTCCCCCTCACTTTGTATCCCCCTCCCTCTTTCTCCCCCACTCTCCCTCCTTTCTCTCTTTACCTCTCTCTACATTCCTTCCGTCTCCCCCCTTATTCTCACTCTTGTTGGAATGATGAGAGGGGGAGGGGTGAATCATTATGAGAAATTTTACCAATTTTAACCACAATATGTATATGTCAACTTTATCAGATGTTATCACTCTATAATTTCCATGTTATCTTCATAGAGGGATTTCTCTATAAGATTTATATTTGTTTGAGTTTTAAAATATTAGGCTAGTTATAATATCTCTAGTTTTGTTTGTTTGTTTGAAATAATTGGTTGAAAGAATGCTTAAATTTCCATTGGGCTATGGGGTCTATATTTAAAGATGAGAATCAGTTTTATATTTTTACGAGGTTGTTTCCACGGGGAAGGGTAGTAAGGTTGTTGGACTTATTTAGAATAAATGGAATGAATAAGAGGGAAAGGGGGAAATTCCACTAAGCAGAGGAGTAGTTAATAATTCCTTCACTCGGTTTCAGATGAAAAACATGAAGATCATTAAAAAAGAAGATACAAAGTATAATAAAATAAATTATGTTCTTTAGATTTTCATTTAATGATTAGAATTTAGAAAAACATGTAATGATCACAAAGAATGAAAAACATTTGACAAATAAGGAAAGAACATCACCAACAATCTGACACAAGAATCCTGTGAATAAGCCTCTTTTATTATTGGTCGATCCTTTGAGAAATTATACAATAGCTCTTGGGTGAAAAAATAAACCCATAATACTTAGAAGAGAGAAGTATTTATAAAACTATTTTACATAAGATTCTTTCGTAAATGACCAAGATATTATGGAGAAATATTTAACTAACTAGATCTCTAAAACTACAAAATATAGGGATTTGTTGATTTTCTCGGATCCCTTGTGTTGATTTAGTGGAAGTGGTTGGTGACTCATCTCTTTGACCTTGGCTAGTTGCTCCATGCTGACTAGAACACCAAAACTATCTCTACTCAAGTAGTGCGCATAGATCTTCCCACCACTTTTTACCTGGTATAGAAATATTGAGTAATTTCATGTATATCTCATCCATTTCAGTATACTTGGAAAAGGTAGGCTTAGTGATGAATATATGCATAATCGCATGTTGAATACTTGAGTCTAACTGAAGTGTATCTAGGAAATCTTTACTAGTAATGTTTCCCTATACCCCTAAAAACTTTGAACCGTCCTTTTCCACTGCACTCATTTTATGTTTGTAATCAGATAGAGTGATCAATTTGTCATTAAGTACTAACAATCCAAGAATCCCTTTCTTGTGTACCACTTCAAACTTACTGAAAAATATCTGCACACCTATGTCCATCACTTGAGATTTTTATTCTAGTTGCAACATCAATCCCTTCTTGGTCAGGACCTTCTTTATTTCAAGGATGGTCTCTGTTCTATCCTCAATTTCTAGTTCTTCTAACTGTTTGTTGTTTTTGGAGTTTAGAAATATGATAAGCTCACTGGCCTCTGTGGGTCTTTCTCCTAACTATTCCTTGATGATCTCAATTTCTCATCTGGCCTTCTGTACTAACTCATGCTATTCAAATATGATCTATATGGATGGCCATATTTCTGACATTGACTTGTTGATATCTACCAAAATAGTTTTCTTAGCATGGGCTAATGTTTTTTCCATGGCAGTCTCTTTCTTTGGTTGTTGTAACTTTTGACTAAGCCTTTGAGACTTATGCATCTCTTCCTAGTGACTGGCCTAGAACATTGACTTCAATTCCTATAAGTTCTTTACCTATTCCTATATTTTCCTGATCTCTTCCCCTTGGATGGACATGTCTTCCATGGATTTTACAAGTTTGTTAGATTCATATGAAACTTGTACTAGGATTGCTGATGGAATTTTTGTTGATGTGGATGATTCTGTTATTATAATTCCTATTATATGGACTGCCTCCAATGATATCATGGCCATATGCACATTATGTTCCTTTTCCTTCATCAATTTATCCATTTCTTCTTCCATTTATCTTATTTTTTCATTATGTTCCATGATTATCTTAAGCATTTATTCTTTGTGGCCTTCAATCTCAGCCACTTCTTTGGCTTGTGAATATTATTTAGTTGGAAGCTTCAACTTATTTCTCAGAGATGATATACCATCATTCTAGTTTTTTAATAACTCCTCTATTTCTTTGACATTTGTTGGCTCATACCCAATATTCAACACCAATTATTCTAATGATTTGATTGTGTTGTCCTTGGATAAAGAAGAGATTTTATCGAACTTAAATTGGCACTAAATATTGTTTAGGGATACCTACAACTTTGAAGAAGTCATTGAGGTGTTTGTAAAATTAGAGAATATCATCTCTCCTATCTGCCTATGCATATCCATCTGGTCTACTGGATGGACATCCTTTACATCAAACTCAAAGGCAGTCTTCTTATAGTCTACAACTATTTTAGGATGTGGAACTTGTGCTTGTAAGAGTGTCATTTGAATTCTTCCTCTTTCTGTGTCAAATGATGACAACAGTCTGTGCTGATAAGTGGAGGTCTGCTTCCATAAATGATCATAGGTGTTTCTATTGAGGAGCTCATTTATTTGCTTGATCCTTTTTTACTTGTCAAAAATGTTTGACTCTATTTGTCCATGAGTTGATTCAGCTGTCAAAGTAGTGTATGTTTGTATTTGAGATGTTGGTGATGATGTAGACACTATAAAATGACTATATTAATAGGATAAAGAGTGTGGTCCCTCCATAACTATGGTGGACTGCATTTCTCCTACCTTGAGAAAATCTGGTGCATGGTTGGTCTTGGCCCTCTTTCTGTAAACTTGGAAGTCCTCGGATGATACCTCTATGACTGAAGGAGAAAAATCATTTCTTGCTCTCTTATATATTTTATTTTTAGGTTTGTTAGTATGTGAAGCAGTGACAAGGGCAGGTTGTTCTTCTGTTTCTATTAATGTGTTCTCATGCCACTCTTTCTGGTTCATATATTTCTCCACCTCTGGCTTCTGTGTGTGCATAAGCAGTACTTCTTCGTTTGACTCTGAGTTCAGAGATGACACCAAATTGGCCATATGACAAAGTTTAACTCAGAGTAAATGATCTAGGTGGATATTGGTGGCCACCCAACTTTTCCAACTCGCTCAAAACAGTTTTTAGGCAATTTTGGCAATTTATTGTTTTTAGCAGTTTAAACTTTTGGGGCCATTTTGAGGGCCTAAATGAAGGTTTTTAGGGATATATATTCTCAATGATAACCAAAGGAATAATTTATCCCCAAAAATTAATCTCCTCGACGATACCTTTCCAACAATCCATCATGCACCCCAAACAGAGATCGTATGCCAAAGTTACGCCCTCGGGAAGTTGATACACCAAACTACTCAAAACAGGGTCCTCAAAATTGTTGGATTTTCATCTTCCGAGGTTAGGGTTTTGGATTTTATTTATGATAAAAATGCATTTGGAGCCTCATTGTAAAATAATATTCTTTCAAATGCGATTAGTGGACACATCTCTTCTCAGAGATAGGCTTCCACCATTCTAGTGAGTCTTTCACTCTATACTTTTACAGTCTTTGTACATTTTCGCTCATTAATAGAAAATTGTGTATTACTGTATCTCTGTGTTTATGGTTTCATATTTGATACATTTTTTTTATATTATTGGATATCTGAGATATCTCTGTATATTTATTTATTATATCTCCACTCTCATTTCGTGCCAAAAATAATCTGGATCAGTGGTATCAGGGCAGGTTGCTCTTGATCGTTTTTGTTTCAATGAATGTCCCCAATGAGGCCCGCGTATAGAAAATTGGGTCTCAAGCTTGTCTCTCTTGAAGATAATCACTCTCACACTCCCAAGAAACCCTACATGGCAGAATAAAAGAAAATTGACTGAGTAGATGATCCTATCAATCTATTTCTTGAGCAAGCTCTCACACGATAGAGGGACGAAATGATGGAGAATTTTTCCCACGTCCTTCAACGCCTGTCGATAGAAACATGAACATCTTCATCAAAAAAACATTATGGAATCACTTCTCCTTTCAAGGTACAGGTTAATTTTTGTATTCCCATATTTGAAGGTCAGATAGATGCGGATGCCCTAGACAAATGGTTAAATCTGTTAGAAGGTTATTCCTCTGTTCATAATTTTTTCAAAAGGGAAAAGATAAACTTCACACTCCTTAAAGCTCTCCCCCTTGTCAAACATTGGTGGGAAACTTACTGGGAGAAAATTTCCACAAAGGAGTCTTGAATATATGGGGTCAATCCCACTTGGTATTTTTTTGTGGATGCGGTAAAGGAACAATATTACCCTGTTGACAACTATGTGGACCAGTACATAAGATGGACCACACTGCATCAAGAGAGGGAGCAAGCAGTTCCAAAGCTCACCAATATCTTCCATACCTTGTGCACCAAGATGGGTATCAAATACTCTGAACGACATTTGGTTCTAAAATAATGTGGGGCTCTACACAGATACATCCAAAGTGAAATGGATTTTCTGGACATCTCATCACTCAGTGATACTTATCGATATGTTGTTAAAATTGAGAAGAAATTTAAGTACCAGAACAAACAAGAGTTTTGGTCTGCAAATCTGCAACAACTAAAGTATGATAAACATGACCCTAGCAAAGAGTCTCCTGAAAACTAGCCTAATCCACAGGAAAATAAGAGTCATGGGAAGACAAAGAAAGACACTGGAAAATGGTGTGATTTCCACAAAATCCCCTGGAACAGCACCAAGGAATGTCACTCAAAACAGCCATTGGTGGTCGATATCAAAGATAAGGATCTGAACCTTGATTCAGAATCTGATTTTTAAAATACTGGTAAAATACAGATCATCAACATAGACCCCACTACTATTTTCATGATCACGACAATTCAACCAGAAGAACCAACAGATCCTGAAGAGGGGGAGCACCTTTTTCATTCAAAAATGTGGGTGAAGGGGACACTGTTGCATTTTATTGTTGATAGCGGAAGCCAGAAGAACCTCATCTCAGCATAGGTCGTCAAATAGTTGGGATTTTCGACAACACCACACCTGCAACCATACAACATCGGGTGGCTTCACCAGGGATGAGATCTCTATGTCATCCAACAATGTTGATTTTCTTATGGCATCCAATCCTTCAAGGATGAGGTATTATGTGATGTTTCCCACTGGATGTATGTGAAGTTCTCTTGGGTTGACAATATATGTGGAAGAGCCATGTTGTTTATGAGTCTTGACCCTGCAGTGTCATTATTTCTTTGGGGGCTCATCTCCATAGAATACCAGAGGTATTTCTAACCACTGTTCCACCTAAACAGTGTCGCATGGTATTATCTCATACTACAAAATTCAGCTTCTTCACAATATGTTCAAAAGGTGAACAGAAGGATATTGCAACCACTACAGCCTAGGCCCAAGCACCTTCTATCCAACAGAAGCAGGCCAATAAGATTTCAGAAAAGTGTAAAGATTCCTTCTGCAAATAGACATCTCATGTAGCGAGACTAGATAAAAAGGTCCAACCCTTCCAACCACATGTCCATGACAACCTTCAACAAGCTAAGCAGCACAACTTCTCTAACAAGGCAAGCAGCTCATCAAGATGCAGATTTAACAAACACTTTTCCCCCTCCCTCGGGAAATTAGCGCAATGGATACCATTGCTTCCTAAGGAGGGAGGATTAATACAAGTGTATATCAGTCTCCACCCATCTTTTTCAACTCGCTCAAAACAATTTTCTGGCAATTTTGGAAATTTACTATTTTTAGTAGTTTTAACTTCCAGGGCCATTTTGATGGCCTAAATGAAGGTTTTTCAGGATCGATATTATAAATGATATCTGAAGGAATAATTGAACCCCAAAAATGAATCTCCTCGACGATACCTTTCCAATGATCTATCGTGCACCCCAAACAGAGATCGTATGCCAAAGTTATGCCCCCTGGAAGTTGATACACCAAACTAACCAAAATGGGGTCCACAAAACTGTTGGCTTTTCATCTTCCGAGGTTCGGGTTTTTGATTTTATTTATAATAAAAATGCCATTGGAGCCTCATTGTAAAATAACTTCTTGTGAATGAGAGTAGCAGACACATCTCTTCTCAGAGATAAGTTGTCGCCATTCTAGCGAGTCTTTCACTCTGTACTTTTACAGTCTTTGTACATTTTCTCTCATTAATAGAAAATTGTGTATCACTGTATCTATTTGTTTATGGTTGCATCTCTGATACATTTTTTTTATATTATTGGATATCTGATATATCTCAATACATTTATTTATTATATCTCCGCTCTCATTTCGTGTCGAAAATAATCCGGATCAATGGTATCAGAGCATGCTGCTCTTGATCGTTTGTTTTTACATTGCATGTCCCTGTCGAGGTCCAAGTATAGAAAGTTGGATCTCGAGATTGTCTCTCTTGAAGACAATATCTCTCGCATTCCCAAGAAACCCTCCATGGCGGAAGAAAAGAAAAATTATGGAGCATACGATTATATCAATTTGTTGCTTGAGCAAGCTCTCATGCGAAAGAGGGACGAAATGATGGAGAAGTTTTCCCACATCCTTCAATGTGTCGATATAAATAGGCACATATTCATCAAATAACCACTCTAGAAGCACTTCTCCTTTTAAGGTACAGGTTAATTTTCATATTCCTGTATTTGAACGTCAGAAAGATGTGGATTCCCTAGACAAATGGTTAAATTTGTCAGAAGGTTATTTCTCTGTTCATAATTTTTCCGACAGGGAAAATATCACCTTCACACTCCTTCAAGCTCTCCCCCATGTCAAACATTGGTGGGAAAATTACTGAGAGCAAATTTCCACATAGGATTCTATAATATATGGGGTTGATCCCACTTGGAATGTTTTTGTGGATGCGGTAAAGGAACAATATTACCCTCTTGGCAACTATGAGGACCAGTACATGAGATGGACCAAACTGCAACAAGAGAGGGGAAAAGAATTTTCGGAGTTCACCAATACCTTCCATACCTTGTGCACCAAGTTGGGTATCAAAAACTTTGAATGACATTTGGTTCTGAAATACCGTGGGGCGGTACACAGATACATCCAAACTGAAATGGATTTTATGGACATCTCATTACTCGGTGTTGCATATCGATATGTTGTTAAAATCGAGTAGACATTTAAGCACTATAACAAATGAGAGTTTGGGTCTGAAAATATGCAACAACCAAAGTATGATAAAGATGACCCTAACAAATAGTCTCCTGAAAACCATCTCAAGCCATGGGAAAAGAAGAGTCATGGGAAGACAAAGAAGGACACCAGAAAATGGTGTGATTTCCACTAAATCCCCTGGCATAACACCGAGGAATGTTTCTCAAAACAATCATTGGTGGAAAATATCAAAGACAAGGAGTCTAACCTTGATTTAGAATCTGATTCTGAAAATACTGGTAAAATATAGATCATCGACGCAGACCCCACTGCTATTGTCGCGACCGCGACAATTCAACCAGAAGAACCGACA
>SNQJ01S0090944.1:0-10382 GCA_010110895.2 Picea sitchensis | reverse complement strand
AATCCTGAAGAGGGGGAGCACCTTTTTCATTCACAGATGTGGGTGAAGGGGACCCTACTGCATTTTATTGTTGATAGAGGAAGCCAGAAGAACCTCATCTCAGCAGAGGTCGTCAAATAGTTGTCATTGTCGACAACACCACACCCGGAGCCATACAAATTCGGGTGGCTTCACCGGGGATGAGATCTTTGTGTTAGCCAACAATGTTGATTTTCATACGTCATCCATCCCTTCAAGGATGGGGTATTATGTGATGTTTCCCCATTGGATGTCTGTGATGTTCTCTTGGGCCAACCATATATGTGGAAGAGCCATGTTGTTTATGAGTCTCGACCCCACAGTGCCATTGTTTCTCTGGGGGGTCATCTCTACAGAATACTAGAGGTAGTTCTGACCATTGTTCCACCTAAAAAGTGTCTCAAGGTAGTATCTCATACTAAAAAATTCATCTTCTTCACAATCTGTTCAAAAGGTGAACAGAAAGATACTGCAACCACTACAGCCTCGACCCAAGCACTTTCTATCCAACAGAAGTAGGTCGACAAGATTGCATCAAAGTGTAAAGATTCATTCTGCACATAGGAATCTCATGTAGCCAAACTAGTTGAAAAGTTCCAACCCTTCCATCCACTTGTTTGTGACAACCTTCAACAAGCTAAGCAGTGCAACTTCTCTAACAAGGAAAACAACTCATCAAGATTTAGATTCAACAAACGCTTTTCCCTCTCCCCCGGGCACTCAACGCAATGGATACCATTGATTACTAAGGAGAGAGTATTGATATAGGTTTATATCAATGGCCACCCACCTTTCCAACTCACTCAAAATAGTTTTCTAGCAATTTTGGCAACTTACTATTTTTAGCAGTTTTAACTTCTGGGCCATTTTGAGGGCCTAAATGATGGTTTTTAGGGATCGAGATTCTCAATGATAGATTAAGGAATCATTGAGCCTCCAAAATGAATCTCCTTGATGATACCTTTCCAATGAGCTATAGTGCGCCCCAAACATAGATCGTATTCCAAAGTTACACCCCCGGGAAGTTGATACACCAAACTACCCAAAATGGGGTCTACAAAACTGTTGTCTTTTCGTCTTTCGGGGTTAGGGTTTTGGATTTTATTTATGAGAAAAATGCCTTTGAAGCCTCATTGTAAAATCATCTTCTTGCGAATCCAAGTAGCGGACACATCTCTTCTCAGAGATAAGCTACCACCATTCTAGTGAGTCTTTCACTCTGTAATTTTACAGTCTTTGTACATTTTCACTCATTCTTGTGTATTACTGTATTTTTGTGTTTATGGTTGCATCTCTGATACATTTCTTCTATATTATTGGATATCTAAGATATCTTTGTACATTTGTTTATTATATATCCGCTCTCATTTCGTGCTGAAAATAATTCGGATCAGTGGTATCAGAGCAGGCTTCTCTTGATCATTTTTTTTCATTGCATGTCCTCGACGAGGTCCGAGTATAGAAAGTTAGGTCTTGATATTGTCTCTCTTGAATAAAATCTCTCTCGCACGCCCAAGAAAACCTCCATGGAGGAAGAAAAGAAAAATGATGGAGCAGGCGATCCTATCAATCTGTTGCTTGAGAAAGCTCTCACGCAATAGAGGGACAAAATGATGGAGAATTTTTCCCACATCCTTCAATGCCTACTGATATCAACAAGCGCATATTTACCAAACATCCACTCTAGAATCACTTCTCCTTTCAAGGTACAGGTTAATTTTTATATTCCCATATTTGAAGGTAAGATAGATGCGGATGCCCTAGACAAATGGTTAAATCTGTTAGAAGGTTATTTCATTTGTTCATAATTTTTCTGAAAGGGAAAATATCACCTTCACACTCCTTAAATCTCTCCCCCATGTCAAACATTGGTGAGAAACTTACTAGGAGCAAAGTTCCACAAATGATTCTGGAATATATAGGGTCGATCCCACTTTGGATTTTTTTGTAGATGCGGTAATGGAACAGTATTATAATGTTGGAAACTATGAGGACCGGTACATGAGATGGATCACACTACAACAAGAGAGGGGCCAAGCAGTTCTAGAGTTCACCAATACCTTCCATACCTTGTGCACCAATTTGGGTATCAAAGACTCTGAACGACATTTAGTTTTGAAATACTATGGGAATCTACACATATACATCCAAACTGAAATGGATTTTCTAGACATCTCATCACTCGGTGTTGCTTATCGATATGTTGTTAAAATCAAGAAGACATTTAAGCACCAAAAAAAATGGGAGTTTGGGTCTACAAATATTAAACAACCAAAGTATGATAAAGATGGCCCTAACAAACAGTCTCCCGAAAACTAACCCATGCCACAGGAAAAGAAGAGTCATGGGAAGAAAAATAAGGACACCGAAAAATAGTGCTATTTCCACAAAATCCCCTGGCACAACACCCAGGAATGTCGCTCAAAAAAAGCAATGGTGGTTGAGATCAAGGACAAGGAGATGAACCCTGATTCAAAATATGATTATGAAAATATTGGTAAAAGACAGATCATCAACGCAGACCCCACTGCTATTGTTGTGACCACAGAAATTGAACCAGAAGAACCAACATATCCTAAAGAGGGGGAGCACCTTTTTCATTCACATATATGGGGTGAAGGGGACCCCGCTGCATTTTATTGTTGATACCGGAAGCCAAAAGAACCTCATCTCAGCATAGGTCATAAAACAGTTGGGATTGTCGAAAACACCACACCCGCAGCCATACAACATTGGGTGGCTTCCCCAGGGAAGAGATATATGTGTCAACCAACATTGTTGATTGTCATACGACATCGAGCACTTCAGGGATGAGGTATTATGTGATGTTTCCCCACTAGATTTTTGTGATGTTCTCTTGGTCCAATGATATATGTGGAAGAGCTATGTTGTTTATGAGTCTCGACCCCGCAGTGTCATTGTTTCTCTGGGGGGTCATATCTACAGAATACCAGAGGTAGTTCTGACCATTGTTCCACCTAAAAAGTTCCACAAGGTAGTATATCATACTACAAAATTCAGCTTCTTCACAATCAGTTTAAAAGGTGAACAGAACGATACTGCAACCACTATAGCCTTGGCCCAAGCACCTTCTATCCAACAGAAACAGGTCAACAAGATTTCAACAAAGTGTAAATATTCCTTCTACACATAGGCATCTCATGTAGCCAGACTGGTTAAAAATGTCCAACACTTCCAGCCACATGTTCATGACAACATTCAACAAGCTAAGCAATGCAACTTCTCTAACAAGGTAAGCAGCTCATCAAGATGCATATTCAACAAACGCTTTTCCCTCTACCTAGGGTACTTAATGCAATGGATACCATTGATTCCTAAGGAGGGAGGATTGATATAGGTGTATATCTATGGCCACCCACCTTTTTCAACTCGCTCAAAACAGTTTTCTGACAATTTTGGCAATTTACTATTTTTAGCAGTGTTAACTTCCAGGGCCATTTTGAGGGCATAAATGAAGGTTTTTCAGGATCGAGCTTATAAATGATAGTTGAAGGAATCATGTAGCCCCTGAAATGAATATCCTCGAATACCTTTCCAGTGAGCTATCGTGCACCCCAAACGAAGATCGTATGCCAAAGTTACGCCCCTAGGAAGCTGATACACCAAACTACCCAAAACAGGGTCCACAAAACTATTGGCTTTTCATTTTATGGGGTTAGGATTTTAGATTTTCTTTATGATAAAAAGTGATCTGAACCTCGGAGTGATAAGTTTCCAATAATTGGTTGTTCTGTCACTCCTTCAAAAAGCGTCAGTAATAGATCATTTTACTTGAGTGATTTGCAATAAAAGGTAAAGTTGAAGTCTTATGTGCTTGAATTCAAAGTGAATGAAAACCTCTTTACTCTTCCTTATGTGCAATATGTCATGCTTGCCTTTAACATCCTATGTGTGGAAATTCATGAAAAAAACAACATAAGAACATAATACACATAATGGATAAGACACTTCACTTGATAACATAGTTCACCCTTGCAGCGGGCTACCTCTCCGGGTCATGCTCCAAAGCCTAACCGCTTTATTCTTCTCGATGTAATGATGTCTCTCCCAAGTTCTAAGGCCAAATTCCCTCTTCGGTGACGGCCACAAGAGATCATAATGTGATTAGGAATGTATCAGCTTCACAAGTTCTCATACTCATGAGGCATCCATGATGTTGACATGGACATCATTCCCACATACTCAATACATAAAAAGATGAAGAATAAAATATGACCTCCATCAACATGGATCCATCAAAATCCTTAGATCTGCTACTCAGATCCAAAACATAAATATACAGTCCATACAAAAGATCTCGGAACCCACGAGAATTAGAACTGCTTCATTGGCCACTTGTCATGCAAGTGCCACAATTTCTTTGTCACATATAACTGATTGATTTGATGCGAAAGGAAGATAAGAAACAAATAGATAGAAGGAATAAGTTGATCTTCCTGACTTGCTACAACTTCTCTCTGCTCCTATAGACCTATAACACGCATGTTATGTTGCAACAATTAATGAAAAAACAACATAATGAAAAGCATGCTTACATTGGCTTCTCCAACACTTAGCTTGTTGATAAGAAGATCTTCTACAAAAATAGACATCGTCATTGAATTCGCGTCGTCTAATTACCCAAAAATGACTGTCAAATCGTCTCCATCTGAGTCGGACACTTTCAGGCCGAAGGGACACCTTTGCCTCGGTTACCGTGCCACTACATCTACAATAAATGACTCATTCTAGAATTAAGTTGCTGAAGTTTTTCTCATATCAGGAAACTAACATTACCACTGCGTTCGTCGCATCATTTTACCTAAAAATGACTATCTCCACGTCTCGATCCGGGTCGGGCACTTTCTGGACCCAAGATGCAACCTTGCATCGGTTTGCATGTCAAAATCCGTACAGTCCATACCAAGTCATACGGACCGTACAGGTGAGCTCCACTCTCGTGCTTTGTGCACTAGTGTGTGGCTCTGAATGCACACACTGTCTCAAACTTGGCCCGAAACCCCTTTTTATACACTTTTCCGAGTAGTTAAATCATAATGAGGTCGTTAGCCTAATTGGTTGGCATAGCTAAGTTTATCACATTGGTTGGCGGAGGTTCCGGCGTCGAATCCCATGGGCCTCCCCATTTTGGTGAACAGTTAAAACCAATTTGGTGCGCCTCTACTAAATTTGGTGAAGATTCTGGCGCACAGTTGGTGGAAGGCTACATTTAGCAATGGAGGAATATTCCACTAAATTGGCAAAACCACCGCCACATTTGGCAGGGTATTTTAATATATATATTTTTAAATATTTGGTCACGAAGGGTCCTTGGGCATTTTGGGGGTGCCACATGGCACCTCCCCATTGGGCCACATGGCAACCTCTGATTCATCCACCCGGTTGCTGACATCACCACTGTACCGGACCATCCACGTCATCCTTGAAACATGGCACCTTCTGGGTGGTGCCACGTGGCATCACCTGGGGGTGCCATGTGGCACTTTTCCACTGGTCCACATGGTGCTATGAAAAGCCCAAATTTGAGTGACACATTGAAGCCTCTCATGCTGCCACATGGTATGCTGACATCATCATGACATGTGTCACTCTCTGCACTTGCCACGTAGGTTTTACAAACGTTGACGTCATCCATACAGATACTGACATCAGCAGTACAGATGCTGACTCATCCCTGCTGACTGGGCTAGGTTGACCAGAACTTTGACCACTTATAACTTTTGATCCATAACTCTGTTTGACGAGTCATTTGCGTCGTTGGAAAGATTGCAATGCGCTCTTTGCGATCATGTTGTTTTAATGGATTTTTAGGAACTTTTATTTTTTGCCTTTTTCTATCTGCTGAAGCCATTTTGAGCATCATGGTCGCTTCTGTGCATTCTGGGAAACTTATGAAACTTCTTTGATGTTCCCTAGATCCATCTGGATCAAAAAGGAATTTGGATCCTCATTGTAAAATCATCTTCTTACGAATGCGAGTAGTGGACACATCTCTTATCAAAGATAAGCTGTCACCATTCTAGCAATTCTTTCACTCTGTACTTTTACAGTCTTTGTACATTTTCACTCATTAATAGAAAATTGTGTATTACTGTATCTCTGTGTTTATGGTTTCATATTTGATACATTTTTGTTATGTTATTGGATATCTGAGATATCTATGTACATTTATTTATTATATCTCCGCTCTCATTTCATGCCGAAAATAATCCAGATCAGTAAACTTCATCTGTTTCAAGAGGTTATCTACTTCTTCTCTTGCTAATATGTTGTTGTAGATGAAAGGGCCAATATGAGTCTTTATTCTCAGTTGTTGCTTCTTCTTTGTTGCAACAAAGCGAATGTCATCTAAATTCACCATCTACCTTATGTATTCTAATGCAAAAATCCTCATTGGGAGGTATTTGGGAAACCTGTAAGGAGGCAGCTCACACCCATATACTCTTTTCTCTGTTTCGTTTTGGTATAAGTACCAATCCCCTTTCTTATCTAGATAAAAAAGGTGCAGGATTCTCTGAATTTCTTCATTGATACTTGGATCTTTGTTTATGTTAAGCATGCAAACCACTTGGTGAAAGAACTGGTCTATGAAGTCCTTGAAGCTGTACTTTGTTGAACCTTCCCTCACCAATGAGGTCCATGAGGTCACTGATTGTGGGTTTCCTTCCTGGTTTAATTTCTGAAGTGCACAGGGAAACCTGTCTGAATGAAAAAACAAGAACATATAAACCAGGATAGAGGAATATCTGATCATTCCTTCAGTTAGAAACCTGAAAAGTTGATCATGAATGTTATCAGCCATAAATTGACTAAAATTAAATTTAATTGAGTTTCTTTCTTCTGTGGAAAAATGGATAGAAAACCTAGTATAGTCTCATCTACCCATTCATCTGAGTAATAACCTAACAGGTAAGAAATAATGGAAATGATCTGGTTGTCTTTGACAGTGAAGATGGAGGATGAATATGGGAGATTTTTCTTGGGCAATTGGGCGTCTTCTGGTAGAAAAATATCAAAAATATGGGCTCTTTAGGGGGAGGTGAGCTTCTAGTACAGGTCATTTAGGGATTCAATGAAAAATGGGAATGTAGAGTCACTTCTTTGGATTTGAAACATCTGGTCAATGGCTTCAGAGGTGACTATGAACAGGGTTTTTCCAGAGGAGGAAACAATGGCCCTTTGATTGGGCAAATAGTGAGCTTGGAACCTGAGGGCAAATTCATGGAAATGGAGGGTTTAAGGGAACATATACAGAGGTAAATTAGACTCCCATAGTCCAATTTCATCGCTCTAGTCTATAAAAATGTCTTTTAGCCACGAGTGCAATTCAAAGAAGTCGAATTCACACATTGGCTTTGTGATTTTGTAGTCTTTATCCACCAAAGATATGTGGTCCAGGTCGACGGGAGGAGGAAGGATTGGGTTCTCAAATGTATTAGCAGATTTGGATTAAGGTAAATTGATGGAAGAATTGTAATTACCTGGGGAGATATGTCTATTGATGGTGAAAGGTTCTGGTAGTCATCTTGACAACTTGTTTCGGCGTGGTGTCCACAGTGTCTGTATCAAAAAATGGCGTTATAGGATGATGGGACAGGGTTTAAACAGTGTGAGGCAGGTGTCCGTTATGGCGCAGAGTGGTGACAGGGAGGTAAACGGTCACGAGGAGTGTTTTAATTGGGAAATGGATATGTAGGATGGGACAGATGGCGAGTATAAATAGGGTTACAGTGGCGAAGTGAGTTGAGTGGTATTGGGCGGTGGTTTGGGTCGATTTCGGAGGGGGGGGGGTTTATGGTAAGAATAAATAGGAGGGTTGGCTCCAAAACATTGTGGATGTGCCATGTAAGGTGGTATCAACGTGGGGGAAACCACTTTCCAGAACCCCCCCCCCCCAACACCGTTAAAGGAAGAAAGGTTTAGGGGTCCAAAAAGAACTGAGGACCGTCGATCTATGAGGTGATGTGTGTCGTCGATGTAGATCTATGCAGGAATTAGTCACTACATGACAAAGGATTTGTTCTGCTAGTAAACATAGGATAACAAATATGCGCTAGGTAGAACTAAGATTACTTTTTTCCTCTTTACACCATAGTTTTATTTTCCTAAGCTAAAATAATCAAATTTAATCAAAGAATGGGTATTTTGACATCCCCTTTCATTTTTCATGAGACAAACATCACTAACCTATATACTAACCTAGGCATCTAACATATTAATCTAGCTTAAACTGTTAGATTAATTATTACTCTAACCTAACTAATTTGGCCAAGATTAAACTGTTTGACCAAACTTATTATCTAGCCTATCAACAAAAATTTAAACAGTTTGATCATGATTATACAGTATGATTCAAACTAAATTTATTTTTTACGGGGTTTTATATTTTTCTCTTTTTTTCTATTTTTCTTTTCTTTTATTTTCTTTTATTTTTATTTTTTCTTTTATACCCTCTTTTCATTTTTTATTTTTATTTTTATCCTCTTTGTTTTTCTTTTTCTTTTTCTTTTTGTAAATCATTTGCAAAATGAAATATTATTTACAATGAAATATGACTCGAGGAATAAATTTAAATCACCAGGTGATACTATGAAATATAGGGTTATAACATCAACAGTATATCATCAGTGTATCGTGAGGATATAAACATAATCAACATCACATCAAGTACATAGTACACCGGAATTTATGTGGAAACCCAAACGAGAGAAAACCACATAATGCTTTCTTATGTATATACATAATACATTCATATGAAGCACCAACTTCCAAATTCTCCAACACCAACTAGAAGGAAGCACGGACCCCCTGATTTACACACACCAACCTGAAGGAATCTACAACTCCCGGAATTATATGGCTCCAACCAGAAGGAGACTATGACCCCCTGATTCTTAGGCTCCAACCTAAAGGAATATCCAAGTCCCTGAGTTCTCCAGCACCAACCGGAAGGAGGATACAACCCCATTTTCTTGCCCCCATCATGTTTTCCTAAAATATAAGTGTAGACCAACTATCACTACCTCAAACACTACCACTATCATTGTCACTATAACTTCCACTGTCACTGCCAACCTATCACTATATACAACCTGTTACATCAACCTGTCCAACCTGTCACTCTTATTAATACTCAACCAAATCCTCTCACATGGATCATATACCAAGGACACCTCTCAACTAGATGTCGAACATCACTAACCCATTCCCTGACCAAGCATGTACCAAGATCACCAACATACCATCATAGGGTATGTTTCTCAACCATGTACCAAAGCGTGTACCAAATTGATCCAGATTTATGAGAGGAAAGAAATAAAAACATAGAATTATAATATTAACATAGAGGCACATTGAATAATAACCTAGACACAGTAAAACATGACTTCTATTAAATAAGAAATATGTTGAAATTGTAAAATGCAGACTAAAAACAGGTTGCTAGAATGGTGACAGCTTATCTCTGAGAACAGATGTGATGGCTACATTCATTCGCAATAATATGAGTACAATGAGGCTCTAAAGGAATTTTTACAATAAACATGAATTCCAAAACCCTAGACATATAAAAACCTAACCCTAGGATATGAAGCACCAAAAGCCATGTGGGCCCCGTTGGGGTAACTTAGTACATCAACTTCCTGGGCTCGTAACTTTTGCATACGATCTATGTTTAGGGTGTTTGATAGCTCGTTGGAAATATCTTGAAGAGGATATTCATTTAGGGGTCTCAATCATATATTTTAGCCACACTAGTATATATTGTAAAAATTATAACGTTTTGTTTGCAGCGTTATGGACAAAATTGTCCATATTGTCGCAAAATAAAGGAAATTTAAAAAAAATAAAATCATATTGCCCGATAACATCGGTCTTGCCACATTGACATCTCTCTTGCCACGTTAATGTACATCTTGCCACATTTTCCATCCGAATGTCTCTCTTGCCGCGTTTGTGACATAGATGTTGTTCTTGCCACATTTGTGAAGATTGATGTCGCAATTGCGACGTTTTGGAAACTAGGTTTTCCCCTCCAACAGTCACCTTAGTATGTTGACCAAGTCAAAATACTAAGGGTCACTTAGGTTTTTTTTACGTCGGAATTGCGACGTTACAAAATCTATAATTATGTTGCATTTGACGAATGTTGCGACAAGTTTGCTATAATAACAACGCTTTGGGGTCATAGTAGTTAGTGGTTAGAATGTTTTAGGGTGTGATTTTCAGGTCATGAGTTATAGGGGTAAATTATTATAGCGTGTAAAGGGTTAGAATCTATTTGGGACCATCATGAAAATTTCAATGTCGGAGCATTGAGTACTTGAGAGGTTGGATGCCAAGTG
>SNQJ01S0090943.1:54912-72589 GCA_010110895.2 Picea sitchensis | reverse complement strand
CAACTACTTTTAATGACCTTGTTGTTGTCTCTAGCTGTTGTAGCATCAGTCCTTCACACAGGCTTTCAATGAATCTCCAATCAATCTCTTGCTAGCTTGATCCTTGTTTTATTAACCCTTTCTATGAGCAATCTCCTCAATATATAGGAGAAGATCATTTAGTTACTTGGATAGGAAATGATCCCAAGATATCTGGAATGCCAGCACCTGAACAACCATTCGAAGCCAACTCATGTTTCTAGAAGATTCCCTTCTAGAAGATTCCCTTCTAGAAGATTCCCTTCTAGAAGATTCAAGATTTTTATCTTTTCCTTCCTTTGGAGCATGTTCGCACTCTGACAGTTAGGTACAGTGCGAACTATTCGCACCCTAGCTTAATGCATCCTACGAGAATCAGGCATTCTCACAGGCAGATATATAGGCAGACAAATGTAAATTTTCTCAAGAAAGTATTCTTAGTGAAGAGCCTGATTTTCCATCATCATAACATTATCACAACATCATCACGATGACCAAAATTGTGGATAACACTAAGAGACTAGACTAGGTGGAAGTTCACTCCCGTAAATGATGGTGTGTGTCTAGATCACTCTAGACCACTACTATGGCGCATTGGTATACATAGTATATCATGAGTAAATTATTCATTCTTCACAACGATTAATGAGAATTCTTTCATTCTTTCTATCCTTAGTCTTCTTTGTCAAATTCTCTATGAAAATGTGTGTATTATTGTTTATATAGATCTATTATGTGCAGGTTCGACACATTTACAACCGTTAGCTATGTGAATTTAACTGTTTATAGTTTTGGGTTTGTTCAAGCACATACTTCATCGTTTTGTATTTTATGGTACATAGTTCACAAGCTAATGGCCCTTGCGGTTAGAGTATATCTGAATGATTCAAAATAGTTGTTATCTCATGGTGATGTTGTGGATGACCTGGTCCAATCCAGTTGGGTAAAATTTATTCAATCATTCGAGGGTTTCAATTTAGAGGTTGCACGGGCTTTTGCTAAAATGTTCGATGGAACCAAAGCCAAGATAGGTGACATTCAGTTGCAGGTAAGTGAAGAATCTATAGCCGAGGCAACTGGTTTTTCACAGGAAGGTGATTGATGGTTTAAGAATACGAAAATAGCTGGAATTCCATGGTATTCTTTATTGGTGTCCAAGAAGTCACGTTACAATGTGAAAGGTATGCTGATAGAGTTATTTAAAACCCATTGCATGGTTTACTGTTGGTTATAAAGAAATTTATTACTTGTGAAGGGCATTATGGGTTGGTATTTCTATTTCACATATGTTTGCTAATGATTTTCCAAGGGTTCAATTTGAATTTACCATTGTATTTTCTCAAGATTCTACGAAAAATGTCAAAGTTCTATCAGAGGCCAAACCCTAACCCTGAATCTAGCTTGTTCCATAATGGTTTCATTCACATTTTAGTAAATTTCCAATCGGTGAACACAAGGGATACTTGGCAAGGTTTTATTTTAAGGAATGGGTTTATTCCTTCACAAATTGATCTTGATTCCCAATTACCTCAGTGTATTGAAGAACTTTTCTTTCCAAATATTTTGTCTCACTCTCTCCAAGATTTTCGAGTTGAGGTTCAAATACAAAAAGACTTTATCTTTTCGAGCAACAATCCAATCGAGTTCCCTCCTGTAACCGAAATGACTTCTAAAAGATGTGAATTTATTCCAAAGAGATCTTTGGAAGAAGTCCTTATTCGTTTGAGAAGCAGGTCACCCAACATCCCTAGTCATTCGCAGCCTCAGATTCATAGGTTAATAAAAAAATTAAAAGAAAGAGGAAAAACATTAAACATGATGTTTGTGACATGGATTTTAAAAATAAAAGGAGTGGCCAGATTTTGTTGAGAATGATAAGAAACAAATTTCAAAATCAGGGCAAACTCGTTCCAACAATAGTTATAGAAGACATGAATTCTATCGAAGATGTAAGCCTGGATTCCACTAGAGATGGTTCACCACAATATGATTTTGTTTCGAATATTCCTTTGTTTCTTAGGGAACATGAAGGATTTACAAGGATCCAGAATGATTTGAAAACGATGGTAGCACAGGGGAAACCTTTAAACTCAAACCACAAGCATTCTCTACCAGATCTGGAACATGTATATTGCGATGAGTGCTTCACATGGATTCAAAGATATTATCAGGAAATACCATACTTGAAAGTGCGTCTTAACTAGGTGTTGGCTCAAAATAGAGAGATGGAAAGAGAAAATTGGGATTTGAGATCTGATCTGCAACAAACTCCTCCTCGGGCAAACAAAATATCCAAGAAATATGGGGACATCATCATTAAACACTCAACTAACGTCAACGATGTTATGAATTCATAAATGCATGATTCCTCTTTTTCAAATGTTTGAATTGGTAAACAAATTCTTAGTTGGTTTTAATGATTTGATTGGTTTGTTAGAACATAATTTATTTTCATGTTTTTTTAGACTTGCTACAAAATCGTAGATTTTGTAGCTTGTCTAGATTTAGTTTATGATATTTTCTTCTAATTAAATTTTATTTTTATTCTTTTCAGGTCTTAAGAAGGAACAAATTTAAAGCATTGTTGGAACAATGAAATATGATGAGATGTTTTTAGTTTGCAAATTGTTTCTTTTTCAAACAGTATAGAAAATAGTTTTATAGTGATAACGACTCTTGCAAAGTTACCATGAAACTGTTGTTATAAACCTAAATTAAGGATTTGATTTGAAAAACTTTATTTTTGAGGATCTGTCTCTATCTTTTGGATATGAGAAACAAATCAATGGTATGTTTAAATACTCATATTTTCCCTGTTACTTGACATGGTGAAAATTTTGGGAACTTGGACTACAACAAATGTTTTTTATTTTGAAATATAGGATCATACTTAACTATGGATTTCGACCTATGAGTTAAGAAGTTTCATTTACATTAGAATATAAGAACGTTATGGTCTATGTTTTGATTGTTTTAAAAAAGTGATTGATTATATGTTGTTTTAAACTAGATTTAGTTTGTTATGACTCCATGTGATTAATTGTTGTTATCTGTATATCAAATAAGTTTCATTTTAATGGTTCTGNTGAAATATGATGAGATGTTTTTAGTTTGCAAATTGTTTCTTTTTCAAACAGTATAGAAAATAGTTTTATAGTGATAACGACTCTTGCAAAGTTACCATGAAACTGTTGTTATAAACCTAAATTAAGGATTTGATTTGAAAAACTTTATTTTTGAGGATCTGTCTCTATCTTTTGGATATGAGAAACAAATCAATGGTATGTTTAAATACTCATATTTTCCCTGTTACTTGACATGGTGAAAATTTTGGGAACTTGGACTACAACAAATGTTTTTTATTTTGAAATATAGGATCATACTTAACTATGGATTTCGACCTATGAGTTAAGAAGTTTCATTTACATTAGAATATAAGAACGTTATGGTCTATGTTTTGATTGTTTTAAAAAAGTGATTGATTATATGTTGTTTTAAACTAGATTTAGTTTGTTATGACTCCATGTGATTAATTGTTGTTATCTGTATATCAAATAAGTTTCATTTTAATGGTTCTGAAACCAAAATCATTTTAGTTTTAGGTGTGGTTATATTTTGATGCAGATGTTAAATTGTATTGAATTTCTTCATACAATATGACTTTGCATAGATCTAATCAATCAATATGGATTTTTTATGTTGATGTAAATGATCATGAATGGTTCACCTGAGATTAATTATTGTCTATCATGTAATCCTAAGGAGATTATAATCATCAGGGTGGAATTGATTTCATTTGATGTTATTATGATCTTGACAATTATACAATCTGCTTGCATCATATTTATCTTAGCAGACAATTTGCAAGGATAGCATGGTACAAGAATACATAAACATGTTTCTTTTTTTTAGCATTGGCCAGCTATAGGTTAGTTCTTTTCATTTCCTTTTACTATTTTCTTATTGAATGTAGATGCATCATTCAAGCTTATAACTTTTATTATTTAAGTCATATCTCAATTATTTACATTCAATTCATTTTCTTTTTCAAATTTTAGTATTTTTGTTTGTAAAAGTAGATTAATAAATAGATTTTGATTCCATTTATTATTATTTAAGTTTTGTTCTCTTTATACGAACTTGCTTTCAAGGTTTTCAATAATTCTTGCAATTTTGTATATAATAATGTATATGATGTACATAAGTATATGATAGTAGTTTGTTAGGTAAGATATTTTATTTAGATTTAGGCCAATAGAGCCACAAAACCCATCAGGGTAAGCTATTTTAATCGGCTTGTGTTATTTAGACAACCCCAGACCATGATTTCCCTTCTAGTTGACGAGTGGTCAATATCGCCCGTCAACAAATGGTGCTAAAAGGAGGGCCTAAAATTCATTAATGGCAGGAGGAGGTTGAAAGACACCCCAAAATAATCACTCCCCTATCATAACTCATAGTCCCTCAGACCCTATTGGTGTACCTGATCCAGCCACTATGTCAGAAGCCCAACCTGACATTCCCGCTGAACCTATGACACCAATTTCTCAAGGAATTGATGTACAAGAAATTATCTGTAATTCTCGCTAATCAATAATAAGAACCCAAGGTGCATTATCTAGACTTAGACAGTTTGGTGAACAATTACATCAACCCCTTGATTTTTCTAATCAACAAGAAGATCCTCTTGCCACTGGTTCACCCAATTGTGCATTGCATGATATCATTACTAATCCATTCGAAGCACTAATCCTAGGTGTTGGGGGATCTGGACTTCTTCCTTCCCCACCTAGACCTTGTCCACCCTCTTCTGGAGGAGAATCCTCTGACGAAGACAGTTCTTCATTTTGACAATCTCAAAATTCACACACATCATCCCAAATGGCTAACTAGAATAATCCTGCCAGACCTTAGTTTGACCAATACGCTGTGGTGATACTTGGACCTCAACATCCTTTACCCAAACATCCAAAAAAATGGTTACCAAGTTTGACCCCGATTCTAAGAAATCGGTTGAGGATCATATTAAAAAATTCATGTTGGCTGTTAGGATTAGAAACATCGAACATGAAGATGTCGTGTGTAGTCTATTCCTTTATACCTTCGAAGGAAATGCCTCCACATGGTATTTTTCACAATAACCCCAAACTATTGTTTCCTGGGACAGGTTTGAAACCTTTTTCTTAGAAAAGTTCGGGGATGACAAATATCTGGAAGTTCTAGTTATGGAATTGTCTAACCTGAAGATGAATCCCAAAGAGAAATTCAAGGACTTCAATTATAGATTCCTTACACTTAAAAATAAAATCCCTACAGAATCCATGCCTGCTGAAAACTTGATTATTTATTACTATGCTAAATCTCTACATCATAACATAGCTATATGGGTTAAAAGGTATAAGAAAAAAATGTTATTAGAATCTTTTGAGGAGGCAGTTCTCATTGAAAATCATATTCTCAGTTTGAAGGATAACGCAAACACAGAAATTGAATCAACTTCCTCTTCTAAAAAGAAGATAGAAATTCTTACCAGACCTCCTCCAAATAAGAAAGAACAAGAACCCTTAGATTTGGAGAGATTACATAAAGCCTTTCAAAATTTATCTAACCAAGTTATAGACTTGAAAATATCTGCAGAGGAAGGGTCTTCAAATAAAGGAAATTATCGACCACCTTTTAGGAGACCACTTCCAAATCCTCCAAACAGGTCAAATCTCACTGCAGAAGGTCTGAATTTTGAAGGGTTACATCATGTTATACAAGCCATATTAGATGGAAATGATATTGTTGTTGTCCCACTTGAAAATCTAAATGATGCAGATGAGGAAGAAACACCTGATGAGGAGGACTCATCTCCCCCAGTTTTGGGGCACCTTTTCGACAACATTTTCCAAGTTAATTTTGAAATTGTCCATAAAAACCAACATCCATATAATACTCGTATTAAATTTCAAACACATCTACACCTGAGGTAAATAATAATACAATATCGAGATAATCGAGACATGTTGAAACACCAAAAAAACATGTTTCCTTTTATCTAGATTACAACCCTATTGAGGATCTTAAAATATTAAAATAAAACATATCAATTTTCGAGTTGCTTAAGTTCCCTCCCATCCTACAGAAAATGTTACAAAGCATAGCTGATAACGGTTAAAAGAAAGATCCTCTAGATAAAAAAATCAGTAGAAAATGGCATTAACAAAACAAAGGATATTGTGGACAAAAGGCCACTTGAGAACCATAAAAAAAGGATACATCGGATAAAAGCATAGGAAATTTAGATAAAGTAACCTTAGGTACAAAAGACAAAAATCAACAGGCTTATTCTCCCACACCACGAAAAAATGTACCACCATTTCTGTTAACTTTTGAAATCTTCAACAGAAATGTGCATAATTTTATATTGGATTATGGGGCCTCATCAAATGTAATGCCTTTGTCTATTTGTCAAAAGATCAATGTTGAATTTAAAACTTCTTATTTGAAAATTATTCAGCTGGAAAGAACTAATGTCACAGTGGTTGGCGAGCTTAAAGATGTATTGATTTGATTATCATCTAACCCAAAAGTGCACCAGGTAATTGACATAGTAGTCATTGATATTCCAGAGGTATATGGCATGTTCTTGAGTAGAGATTAGTCTAGACAATTGCATGGTTATTTCTCCACATATTGGTCTCATTTATGGTTACCAGTAAATGGTCATCCAAACAATCTTAGAATTAACAAGGAACGTTATCTGAAGTACACGGTTACAGATCTAAACGACTGGAATGAACCTTTTACCCCCAGTGTGAATGCATTAGAAAGTCAAGGTATGAACACTTTCTTTGGGAATTTTGTGACCGAAATATCTACTATTATAGACCCAAATCAGAAAAATGAAATATCAGTCTGTACTAAGGCATCAACCTCTAAACATGGTGTAAATATTGTAAATAGTTGCGAGAATGATGAAATTTGGTCTTTATACTTTGATGGGTCTAAATCTCGTGAAGGAGTCGATGTTGGTTGTGTATTGATAGACCCCAAAGGTAATAATACATTCATTTCTTGTAGATTAGAATTTGAGTGTACAAACAACATGGCCAAATATGCCATAGACCTTGAAGTCCAAAGCTTAGTGGTATTTGGTGATTATGAAATTGTAGTCAGACAGGTGAAAAATGTTATTCATTGTTTATCACCTCACCTAAAGAACTACCAGACTAATGTATGGAACTTAATTGATAAATTTCTCTCTTTTAACATAAGTTCTATTCCTAGATCTAGTAATTCTGAAGTAGATTTGTTGGCAAATGTAGCATCAAAATTATTATTTGTTGAAGGCTTATCTCCTAATGCATTTTTTGTTGAATTAATGTTCAAGTCGTCAATCCCCGACGATATCACTAATTGGAGAATGTTCGATGATGATAAACATATCATAATTTTTTTGCATATGGAGGATACTTCACGAGATGTTGTAATTGATGAAAATACTCACAATGAAAATCTCCGTGATTTTTCGTTAATATTTGATCCTCGTTCTACTGAAACATCATCTGACTTGGAAAATTCTATCCCTAAATTTTTCGTTAGATCATAAAAGTTTTATGATTTACATGGAAAATTTAAGGGAGTGGTTAACTGTAAAATGAGCAGTTCCTCATTGCAATATGAAACTGTAAATTTAGGAAAGGAAGATAACCCTCAAAACATTAATTTGGGCAAAGGGTGTTCTCAACAAGAAAGATTTGCATTATTTAAATTGTTTAAGGAATTTAAAAATGTATTTGTTTGGACATATGATGATCTGAAAACTTTTGATCCATACATAATACAACATGTAATCCCCATGAAGCCCCAAACCCAACCAATTCAACAAAAACTTAGGAAAATGCACCCTAAATTAGAACCTACAGTAAAAAAGGAATTGAATAATATATTAACAACAAATATCAGTTTTCTGGTTCGACATACCCAATGGGTATCCAAGTGGTCCCGGTAAGAAAAAAGAACGGATAAATATGGCTCTGTGTTGATTTCTGTAACTCAAATCGAGCCTCTGATAAAGACAACTATCTCGTTCCTCCAATGGAACAAATACTGCAACATGTATCTGGTTCTGAAAGGATATCCTTATTGGATGGTTTCTCGGGGTACAACCAGGTCCTTATGTCTCTGTCAGATCAGCTAAAAACCACATTACGCACCCCTTGGGGCACTTATGCCTATCGAAAAATACCTTTCGAACTAATTAATACCGAAGCCACTTTCCAAAGGGAAATGGATATTGATTTTCGTGGC
Source organism: Picea sitchensis (assembly GCA_010110895.2). Classification (NCBI taxonomy): domain Eukaryota; kingdom Viridiplantae; phylum Streptophyta; class Pinopsida; order Pinales; family Pinaceae; genus Picea; species Picea sitchensis. The sequence continues at coordinate 64,276 of SNQJ01S0090943.1, read as the reverse complement.
CTTATCAATCAGTCAGTTGTTGTTTACCTAGATGATGTCACTTTCATTTCGAAGAATAAAAAAGATCATTTGTCACATCTTAGAGGTGTATTAGAACGTTGTCGTAAGTTTGGTATTTTGTTAAACCCCAAGAAATCATTTTTTGTATTAGAGCAGGGAAGATTAGTTGGCTTTATAGTTTCAAAGGATAGAATGATAATAGACCCCAAATGAACTTAAGTTATTGCCAATCTTCCTCCACCATCCTCCAAAAAGGCAATGCAATATTTTTTGGGTAAAACAAATTTTATCAAACATTTTGTTCCAAGATTTTCTGAGATGGTTAGGCCCCTGCAAAACATGATTAAAAAGGACATTCTTTTTAAATGGGGACCACAAGAAAACCTGGCTTTTAATTCTATTAGAAAATCTATAACAGAAGCTCCCTCCTTCATGAGTCTTGATTTCTCCAAAGACTTCACTCTCTATACATTTGCATCAGATAGATCATACACTGTTGTACTTACCCAGAAAAACATTGAAAATAATCAAATCCCCATTTCATTTATGAGTTCTTCCTTTAAAGGAGCATAATTAAATTATCCTACAGTTGATCAACAAGCATATGATTATTTTAAGGCAGTAAAACATTTTAGACCTTATCTTTTGAAATCTAGGATAAAAGTCATTGTTCCTTATCCCACAATAAGAAATATGTTAGTTCAAAAAGAGCTTGGAGAAAAGAGAGCCAATTGGATGACCTCTCTTCAAGAATATGATCTCGAAATCATACTAGCACAAATTGTTAGAGGCCAAGGTCTTTGAAAACTGGTAGATGAATCAATTGAAATGCCTAATAACAAACTACTAGTACCAGATGAAACACTGCATCATGAAACACAAATATATGTACACAAATTATTCATAATTCTTGGTATAATGACATCAGGTTTTATTTGTTACATGGAACTACTCCTCGAAATATCAATCCCAGAAACATAAGAGCACTAAGGATTAGATATGCACATTTTCAATTAATTAATGATGTATTGTTCAAAAACAATTTTGATGGTGTATTACTGCGTTTCCTGGAAAGGGAAGAATATGAAAAAGTGTTAGTTGAGTTACATTCTAGTGATGTCGGAGGCCACTTTGGTGGTGATACAATTGCCCACAAAGTACTTAGAGCTGGGTACTATTGGCCTACATTATTTAAATATTCCCATGCTATGGCTCACATGTGTGTAACATGTTAAAACGCTGCAGGACGAGTCAAGAAGGCTGCATTTCCCTTGCAACCGTACAGTAGACATGCCATTCCAACAATGGGGCCTGGATATCATAGGGCCAATTAACCCACCTTCTTCACAGCAACACAAATACATTCTCACGACGACAAATTATTTTACTAGATGGTCTGAAGCTCTACCTTTAAGGGTAGTAAACACTAATCATGTATTTTTGTTCTTAAATTCTCATATCATCACACGTTTTGGGATACCTGAATGTTTAGTTTTCGACAATGCTTCTTAATTTTCTTCCTTGGACATGAATGTTTATGCTTTAGAAAATGGAATTAAGTTAAAATACTCTGCTAGTTACTATCCTCAAGGCAATGACATGGTTGATTCAACAAACACAAATCTGATTAAAATAATGAAAAGAACAGTATCAAATAATCACAAAAATTGGCACAATGGACTATATAACACACCATGGGCTGACAGGGTCACCCCAAAAGCATCCATCGGTAATTCTACTTTATTCCTCATGTACAGAAGAGAAGCTATCCTTCCTCCCCATGCCTTTCTCCCATGACTTCAATTAGCTCAAAAGGTTTAAGAGGAAGAATGTTCTTCTTTATAAAATCGAATAAATGCTTTACTTAAATTGGAAGAAATCAAGACACAAGCCAAACAAAAGCTAGATCAGCATCAACAAATTGTTAAACATTGGTTTGACGCAATTTCATCCTATGATAGAAATTTCAACGTAGGAGATTTGGTCCTCAAGTGGGATAAATCACACGAGGACAAATGGGAACACACCAAGTTTTAAAATCTATGGTTGGGACCATTTGTTATTGAAGAAAAATTGGGTCCTAGCTCCTTTCATCTGCAAAACTTGGAGGGTCGGTCAGGAAATTTCTCGGTGAATGGCTAGACTCTCAAGAAGTATTTCTCTTGATCAAAATAAGACTTGACACCCTGTAAATATCCCAAGTTTTGTACAATTGGTTTTCGATTATTGTGTTGTTTCTTTCTTTATTTTCTATTTGATTGAATTATTTATGACTCACAAACAATTGTTGAAGGGAACATTTATCATCCGACTTATGATTGGATGGTATTTTGAAACAATTCAAACATTTTCCAATACTAAGACTTAGCCCAGATAATTAGTTTATGAGACCATTACCCTATAAGTTCTTTGCTAGAATATTATTGCTGAAATTTTGTCAAGATCTTTGGGAAGTACGGTTATCTTTAAACTTTTTGCACCGTCCCAATTATTAAGAGATCACCTCAAGGCACTTCCCCATTCTCTATATGTTTTCTTGAGTGAATTCTAAATGTCTAAACCATGATAGAAATACCAGTTCTAAAAAGCGAATAATAGTGATCAATCATATACCTTCCTGATTATCAATCTCCAGTATCACCCTGCCCTCTTTATCATTTTGAAATCTCCAAATTGTATCATTATAAACGACTAGGGAGGGTTGGAAGCACTTTAATGTGTGGGAATTTTTTGTAAACTCGTCAAGGTACTGAACAGGCGTGTTGGTAGCGGGTAAATGCGCACATGATACCAAGACAACTTCGTCGGGGTACTGAACATGCATGTTGCCAGTGAAGAAATGTCGGGTTCGAGATACGTCAGGTATGTTTTTATAAGTTGATCATATATACAAAAGTTTATATCATGGATATACAACTTTTGGAATCCATGTACCAAAGAAAAAGAGGACGAAGTTAAAACCTTCCGGAAAGAAGGGTACTTTTGCGAGATTCAGAGTATCTCATATGGAGATTGATTGTAAGGAGCGGAAGGATCCAAAGATGACCGAATAGATCCCTCTAGTTCAGTTTATCACTCTTCGGATCATCGAGAAGAGTTAGTAGAGCCAGAAGGGCCTACCTAGAATTGTTGCAGTAACAAAGAAGAGTTCATCATGGTCACATGATACTTTGAAGGATGCAGAGATATATAGCATTGATGATCCATATCATGAGAAGGAGAAGATGGCTCCATCAGTGGTGAGGCAGGCGACCACACCAAGTACCAACTCAGAAGGATCTAGAGTTCATAGGGAGTAAACCATCACAATCCAGTAGGGAGGATGAGCCTCCCCTAGACCGTTCATAGGATATTAGCTTTAGAGGGAGCATGAAGACTCATAGTGAGCTTGATCTCAGAGAGATTCAGTGGCTTAGAGACTTTAATTCAGAAAGTATTCCTCCTCATATTTAGATGGGAGAGAGAGACATATTCCAGGACTGACAAACAGGTTCCATGAGTTGAGGAGGCTAGATCGAAGCTTCAAAGGCTTTGAGGAGATATGAGACCTTATGGGAAGATTCCCTTGTTTCAGTGACAGAGGAAGAAGCTATTCAGAAGAACTGGGATATGGATTTTTTCCTTGAGACCAGAAGGGAAGTCAATGGTGACTTCCAAATTGATCTACAAAATCAAACATGTTGTTGATGGAATCATAGAGATGTACAAATCCTTATTTGTGCCCAGAGGATTCTCCTGGAAATAAGGAGAAGATTATGACGAGACACTTACTCTAGTAGTCAGAAGAAGTGTACATAGAGTAGACACAAGATACATGAGAAGGAGTCTCATGTCTGTAGATTGAAGAAATATGTGTGTGGGCCTAAGCAGGCACCCAGGGCATGATATGCCAAATCATAAATTTTCCTGATGAGCTTGGGATTTACCAAGAGTAAATAAGTTTCCAACCTTTACTACAAGGTTGTGGATGGTGGACCAGTGATATTATTTTTATATGTGGATGACATGTTTCTAACAGGAGATGAGAAGCTCATCATGGAAAGTAAGACGAAGCTTTCTATATAATTTGAGATGAAATACCTGGGTATGATGCATTATTTCTTAGGTCTAGAGATATGGTAGAGATCGAGTGAGATTTTTCTTAACCAAGGAATATATACTGTAGATATTCTAAAGAGATTCAGAATGATGGATTGTAAATCCATGCCTACACTGATGGTGACAAATCTAAAGTTATTGAGTGATACATCTTTAGAGACAATAGATGCCACCATGTATAGACAAATGATTGGTTCATTGATGTACTTAACAAACACAAGGACGGATATATGTTTTGTATTGAACACATTGAGACGGTATATGGTCGAACCTAGAGGTGTTCACTTGATTGCAACAAAACATGCGATGAGGTACATGAAAGGTACAATTGAATATGGAATCATATATGTTTCAGATCATGAGATAATCCCACAAGGCTATACTGATTCAGATTGGGTCGGTACTGTCGCAGACCGGAAGAGTACATTTGGATGTTTCTTTAGTTTGGAATCAACTATGATCTCATGGTTTAGCATAAAGTAGACTAGTGTGGTGCTCAATACGGCTGAGGCAGAGTATATAGAAACTGTGTTCAACTAACAGTGAAGCAGTGTGGATTCAGAAGTTGCTTGCAAGATTGTTTGATCTCGAGTTAGAGGTGACTTGTATCTGGTGCGACAAACAAAGTTGTGTGAAGTTATTGGAGAGCGTGATGTTTCATGACAAGTACAAGCATATAAAGATCAGGTACCGTTATATCATAGATATGGTGCATAAGGGAGCAGTGAAGCTCCAGTATATCGCTACAGATGAGCAGATAGCAGATGTTTTGACCAAACATCTATCAAGGGTGACATTTTTGTGCTTCAGGGACAAGCTTGGTGTGGTATAGAAGGACATCCCTTGTAAGAGTGTGGTAGCAACGGGTGGTCATTTATAGACACATTACTGATTGTGGAACCAGTCAGCATGACCTCGCATAAGGTCAACATATGTTGAGCCTTTGGGGCTGGCGAGTTTCCCAACTTTTCAAGTTGAAGGGCCAACATGTGTGGTTGGAGGTGTTTCCTAGCCTTGCGCCAGATGGGTAGTGTGTGTGCACTACATCGCCTAATCCTTGTGATTATATGCTTGGTCACTGTGGACTAGTTTTTTGGTGTGCCAACAAGGGGTTACTAGTTCTGTATGAACTGGATGCTAGATTATGTGTGAGATAGTCAGTTTACTATTTTCTTATGAACTAGATGCTAGATTTTGTGTGAGTTGGTGAGTTTCAATTTCCCAAACTCCATTTGGATTGTTTAGTAGCACAATTTTTTGTAAATTGGATCATCTGCATATTCTAGTTTTGTGTGAGCTAGATGAAATCCTTGTAATGACATAAGGTCTAAAAGGATGATGAGGTTGTGCCCAATAGAGAGATGGTACATGTGTTGATGAGGCCCCAGATGTATGATTGTGACATGACCATCAGATAGTCTATGTGTGACTATGCCATATCATGTGTGGTTATGATGGTGATACTTGTGACATGATATTTTTGATCATGAGATGGCCTGTGTGGCCATGCTACCTAACACATGATCTGTTTCATCATGAGATATCATGTGTGGATATGGTGATGCTACCTATAGACTGGTCTGCAAGACCATGTGAATATTTTCCATACCTTGTGATATGGATTGATGTGTTTGAGACCATTACATGAAGACCATATTAGTTAATACCTCCCTAGCTAAGAGGGAGTCTTGATGTTTTGGTAGTTGTGAGAGGTATTAACCTCCAAGTGTAACCTTTGTACTTAGAATAGAATATTTCGAAAGTAAGAGAACCATTAAACAGATGTGTGAAAACCCTATAATATAAGTCATTCCAAGGAGAATAATAATAAAGAAATAGAATGCTCTAGAAAGAGAAGTCGGCCCCACTTGGAAAAGTCACCTGGATAGGTTAGTATAAATAAAGAGGTGCCTAGCTCATTTGGAGATACACACTCACTCACTCACTCAACTAGTGTGCAAGTCTAAGGATTTGTAGCTGCAACAAAAGGAGGTGCAATTCTGGAGAGAGAGTAGTGCAGCAGTTGTCATGGAGTATTCTCAGTCACTTTGGTATCTCTCTTGTGCACTTCTATTGGTAAAGGTACACTTCTATTAGTAGAGGTACGTTCTCTTGGTATTATGTTGTTGCTGCAGTAGTGGTGTTTTTGGTTAGGTTTTATCTGTTGGTTCTAGTGTGGACTTGCCATAATCATTCCATCTAAGAAAATGTTATTGTGCTCGAGTGTAAGGTAGCTAGAGAGGTAGTGAGGGGGGGGCAGAGGGCCCATAGTGATAATAGTGGAGGCCATTCAATGTAAGGTGAAATAGGTCCACTATATTATTAAATAAGGCCCACTATGATAGTTAGATACAATACATGAGTAATTAGATATAATAAATGTAAAAGGACTTCTTAGAAGGTTCTACTTCTAGAAGATTCTTCCTATAGAATGTTCTTAGGTGATGGTAGCACTATATAAAGGGGTTCAAGCAATGTAATGAGATATGAAGAGAATTATTGTGTTTGGAGCGGTAGCTCATTAGGAGAAATCCCCCTCGAAGAGGCAAATGAACAGGAGAGGATCCCTTCCATAATAGGATTCATTGTATGGTGTTGCCCTACCTCAAAGGTTTGGTAATAATAAAGTGTGGTTTCTTATATATTGCTTTGTGGATCTATTGTGTATCAGTATTTGTGGTGATTATATTTGTGGATCTATTTAGGTTCTTAACAAGTGGTATCAGATCACTTTCCTTGATAGACATTGTGGACAAATATTTTTTATTTTTGCAGATTTGTTTTTTCGGAGAAGAAAAAAATAAGAGTCACGACATTCCAGAAATTTTCGGTATATTTCTGTGAAAAATTTGCAGAAATAGGTTTCTATATATGATTTCCTCTCATAAAAACACCCAATTTCAAAAAACAAATTGTCTGAAACAGAGTTCAGGAAGTCAAGATATTGAAGTTTTAAAATCTGCAATTTTCAGGGTTTTTTCTGCGGACGATGGCGCGATTTGTTTTTATTTTTTTAGTAGCTGGAGGCCAAATTTGTCCAAATAAATTACAGATCTGAGTTCCTCTCACAATTTCACCCAATTGCAAAAACAAAATCATCCGAAACAGAGTCCAGGAAGTGAAGTTATGAGAATTTTAAATTCAACAGTTTTTTAGGGTTTTTCGAGAAAAAACCGCGATTTTCTGTCGTAACTTATTTGTCTATTTTTTGGTTTTTTTCATGATGGTTGAGGGACCGAAGATTCCATAGGGTGCTCAGATGGATATTCCTTCTCAAACCCTCAAATAAATTCTACAAATTACTGAAGCATTCAAATCCCAATTGTATGACACATTGGATGCTATATTGCATGTCCTTGCAAATGGCCTCAATGATAGTTTTCGTAGTATTCAAGATTCATTAGATAGTATGAAGGAGAGATTTCTTATGGAGGACATAAGGGATGAATATAATAAAGAAATAGATGCTTGGTATGATTTTGAGGCCGATTGTGATGATTGGTATATGGATAGTTGTCATTTTTGGGATGACAACTACTTTCATATTTTGTTTGATGACTCTAATCCACCTTCTGTAGAGAGCATCAATGTGACAAATCGAGAGTCAATGATTATTACTAGTGTCCATCCTGCATATTCTACAGTGGTATTATTCATTCCAGATTCTGCTACGACCATTTTCCACTATGTGGATGGATCTTCTTATTTGGATCCACATGACAGGTGTTAGTCTTTGGAGCATCATTTTGAGTTGGATATTGGGTTCCAAAATCTTCCACGGGGACTTCACATGAGCACTTGGACATGAGACTCGGGCTTACAATGGTGGTTGGACTACTTCAGCATGGTGGTTTTCCTTTCTACATGGGACCTTGGTTCTCTAGTCTTCTTCAACATTATGGTCCACAATTATCCATGGGACCCTGTGATATGGTTGTACATCAAGCGTTAAGGACAACACTTTCATAAGGGGGATGGAATGTTAGGTAGCTAGAGAGGTAGTAGTTGGGGCCCAGAGGGCCCATAGTGATAATAGTGGAGGCTATTCAATGTAAGGTGGACTAGGTCCACTTGTTAGGTAGCTAGAGAGGTAGTAGTGGGGGCCCAGAGGGCCCATAGTGATAATAGTGGAGGCTATTCAATGTAAGGTGGACTAGGTCCACTATATTATTAAATAAGGCCCACTATGGTAGTTAGATATAATAAATGGGTATTTAGATATAATAAATGTAAGAGGACTTCTTAGAAGGTTCTACTTCTAGAATATTCCTCCTCTAGAATGTTCTTAGGTGATGGTAGCACTATATAAAGAGGTTCAAGCAATGTAATTGGATATGAAGAGAAATATTGTATTTGGAGCAGTAGCTCAATAGAAGGATGCCCCCTCGAAGAGGCAAGTGAAAAGGAGATGATCCCTTCCATAATAGGATCCATTGTATGGTGGTGACCTACCTCAAGGGTTTGATAGTAACAAAATTTTTTTTGCATATTGTTCTTGTATATCTGTTGTGGTGCTTTTGTATTCAGTTCTTTGGTTCTTAACACCACTATATTATTAAATAAGGCCCACTATGGTAGTTAGATATAATAAATGTAAGAGGACTTCTTAGAAGGTTCTACTTCTAGAATATTCCTCGTGTAGAATGTTCTTAGGTGATGGTAGCACTATATAAAGAGGTTCAAACAATGTAATTGGATATGAATAGAAATATTGTATTTGGAGAAATAACTCAATAGAAGGATTCCCCCTCAAAGAGGCAAGTGAATAGGAGATGATCCCTTCCATAATAGGATCCATTGTATGGTGTTGCCCTACCTCAAGGGTTTGATAGTAATAAATGAGATATTGCATATTGTTCTTGTATATCTGTTGTGGTGATTTTATATTCAGTTCTTTGGTTCTTAAAAGATCTAGTTACCAGTGTCCAGCCTGCATATTCTACAATGGTATTTTTCCTTCCAGATTCATCTTTGATCATCTCCCACTATGTGGATGAATATTCTTATTTGGATCCACATGATCGGTGTCAGTATTAGGAGCATCATTTTCATTTGGTTACTGGGTGCCGATATCTTCCATGTAGGGCTCACAAGAGCAATTGGACATGGGAACCTGGTTTACAATGACGGTTGGACTACTTCAGCTTGGTGGCTACCATTTCTCAATGGGACCCTGGTTCTCTAGTCTACTTCAACACTATGGTCCACACTTATCCATGGGACCCTGGTATATGGTTGTACATCAAGCGTTGAGGAAAACTCTTTC
>SNQJ01S0090943.1:15205-38159 GCA_010110895.2 Picea sitchensis | reverse complement strand
ACCATTCCTTCTTGTTTATATAGTCTTTCAACTGGTGTGAGTTTTGAATCATTGTGTATTTTGATATTTGAACCATTGTACCTTTTCATTTTAAATGATAATATTAATCTTCAATTAACATCATTTTTCCTTTTATCCTTTATTCATAATGCTCATGAATTAATTCTCTTTTAATCATGATTGTGTGTCAGTTCTTTTGTCTTCATGAGTTGATCACAGACATGGATCGACTCATTATATCATACTCATGCTTCTATTGTGTTCTCAATTCACCAACATATCATATTTGATCTTTTATCAATTCTCTATATTATTCTAGTGTTAACTCTCTATCGAATTAAATCTTTATGGGACACTTCCTTCAAAACATTTACATATGACCATATGCACAAAACCACGAGCTCATTGATTTAAGTGATTTCTCTTCTTTTTCCCTTTGTTTCTTTATTCCATATGATCGCAGGTGGTGACCAAGCACTAGGCCAAGTGAGTGCTTGATCACTTATCAAAATCAATGGTCACGTTTTAATCTCTCGATGATATGGACGACTGTCGGTACTTCGGGACTTCATCCTTCGCGACTTCCAGCCTCTTTACAAATCTTCCGAATAAAAGACGCGTGTCCATAATCTTCAATGGTTGAGAACGCTCTATGAATTAGATCAATGATTAGCGCCACTTCATAGTTTACGCTTGTTCTATCCTTCCACTGTGCTTAATCAATGATCGATAATGCTCTCGAATTAGATCAACAGTTAGCATTGACTTTGGCCTTCGACATTTCAGGTGATTTCTTCTTCACAATCTTTCGGAGTTCATTTCGCCGAAGTAGATCAGATGGTTGGAGTTTATTTAAATGATGAACAATTCCCATTCATTTCGGAACTTCAGGACTTTGGCCATTTCTTGTTGGTGAAACTACCAAAGTAAAAATCCCAGAGTGACGTAACTTGTTGACGTGGCACTGATTGAGTGGCTACCACATGTCACTTAGTTTTGTGACTTACACATACCTAAAATGCCAACTTCACTTTGACACTTGTCATCATATGATTGCACCACATGTCCTTACTGACATGGATCTCCTCATGTGGAACATGTTCTTCTCCTATATCTAACGATTTTCCAAACTCCCAAAATGTATCTCAGATCGATGGCTGAGAGCGACTTCAAAACTTCAGCATTCGGGTGAACTCATATGTTCTGAATCCTTTTTCTCTGGAGTGGTCAGCATCGAAGTTGACCATTATTTTGATCCAACGACCAGCATGTATTGTTAAGATCTGATGGCCCTCATTTAACTCAAAAATGATTAACTCAATCCAACGACTATCGGGAATTCGGGTGTTCGGGATCTCGGGACTTTTTCCTTGCTTATCCTATCCTTCTTCTTTCCTTGATCCAATGGTCGGGATATTTCTTGAAGTGTTCCTTAGATCGGATGACTCATGTCCACTTTGGGACTTCGGGTAATTCGATTTCTTCACTTCCCAATTCTCCCGAAGTGAGATTCCCTGAAGTGTAAACCTCCTCACAACTTTAAACCCAAAATGAATGTTGTTCGTTGATCATGATATTAGATCAACAACTCGATCTGTCTACGATGCTTCTTTTCCTTGGTTTAAATCCAATGACTCTTCTTTTTCCCAAAAATTTTCCTACGATCGGATGGCTCACGTTTACTTTGGAACTTCGGCTTCGGCTAAAATTCCTTCATGCACATTTCCTTCAGTCGATTTTACCCGAAGTGGTCAAAGCCGGGCTGACCATGCATATGTCACTTCCATTATCTATGGTTCATGAATTACTCTATCCTTCCACTCAACTTGATCCAACAGTTGATGTGGATTGCAGAACCGTAACTTGCGTGTGGTTTAGTTCGTCACCCAAACTCCGCAATTTGAATTTGTGCGATCATTGGTGGATCAACCACAATCGTCGATCTTTTATTCGATGAGATATGACTATCTTAGACTAATTGTAGGATTGGAAATAATGTGTAGTTTAATTCTCCCTTCGCGTTCCGCAATAAAACCATCCCCTTGATATAACGCTTGCATATCCAACGGTCATGACTTGATCTGATCGTTGACCAGTCCTCTGAAGGTCCTTCTCTTGTAATCTGATGGTCTAGGCTAATTGTGGGATTGGAATTAATGCGTTGTTTAATTCTCCCTCCGCGCTCCACAATCAATCCCTACCATTGATCTGGCACTTGTGTATCCAACAATCACGACTTAATCTTATCATGTTTCTGCAATGCACTTTTCCTTTCGAGCTTTTGATCTCTGCATGTTGTCTAACATTTTCATTCTCTGCACATTTTTTGACATTTTCATTATTTTCTAGCAGCTATACTATTGACATCAATGATAACTCAACAATGGCAATTCATCATAACAAATTATCATCACATCACAATGACATCGACTATTGGCATCAATGACAACATATTAATGACAATATGTCCAATATTTACAACAACTTAGGAAAGAAATAATTACAAAATATGTCCATATCCTACTTTCTAGGATTTGGTTTTTGACCCACTAAAAATATGCTAAAATATGATTTGATTTCATGATATGATGGAAAACAATATTATGTTTAACCTCCAATTTATATTTGGATCTGATCTGGTCAATTGGACAGCTATCCCCACGAATTTCAAAAAATTCTATAACTATGTCCACTTTCGCAGCGAACTTTCGCTGCAAAATTGTCTTAAAAATTATGCAACTAATATTTTTTCCTTTTCTCCCAAATGATGAACTAGGTTGGTATGATTTTTTCTGTCAAGTTAATATGATTATGATTCCTTTCCAAAAAAAAATTGAGCAAACCCCAGTTCATGGATTTTGAGAAAATCCAAAAATGGTTGTAGGTGACGGTGGCTCATTTCTCGAAAATTGTGAAGTATTTTGACCTAAAATTAAGTGAGTTTATTCATCTTACCCTGATGCATCTAAAAAATAGTGAAGTATTTTGACATGAAATTAAGTGAGTTTATTAATCTTACCCTAATGCATCTCCTGTCAAAATTTCATGGAAAACGGGCACGCGGTTTAAAAGTTATGAATCAAATATACTTTGACAGCGTGTAGGACAATTTTGCAGCAAATAGAGCAGTTTCGCAGCGTGCAGGACAATTTCGCAGTGAAAAGAGCAGTTTTGCAATGTGTAATTCTTCAAAGATTTTTTATGGCTAGGAATGCTTTCGAATGAATGAGGAGGTTATTTTATAAGTTAGGCATGCGTACTTATCCCTTCACACCCAAAAATTCGATCCAAATCTCATGATTGCACGGTGAAATCAATAAAATCCTAACAATTTTTCGCTGCGAAAGTCTAGGAAATTTCACAACGAACTTTGTAGAACTGGAGGAGAATGATTTGTCCATATGTATGAGTAGTACAAAATCACACTTCAACTTGGCAGGACTCAAGGACATACCATAACACACCTTTACATTTCCATGATGACCATTTGACATGACTTTGATCTTTGGAATGATGAAAGACAACTTTGAAATACTTGTGACCAATGAATTATTGATGACTAAGCGCACATGACCAATCACTCTTATTGAAATGATACGCTCCCTTAGACCTTCTAAACATAAAGTGTGATTTTTTACTTATTTGACCCAAAGAACCAAGGAATTACACAAGTACTAGACTGACCTGATAAAAATATATACATGCACACTTAGATGAGTTATGTTTTGGTCTTCATAAGACCAAGTCATGACTCTAAAAACTCAATATACATATTTGACTCGATTCTGACCTCATCAAATTAGTGAACACTAACATTGGCTCCGATGGGGATGGTAGGCTCCCTGTGAGCTCCCAAAGAACATTGTATACTAGTAGCCTAATCCATTGGGTTGCTCCCAACCTGCAAATTGACATGTGTCCTCCAACTGAAACCAAACTGCAACCCAAACTGTACACTGGAATTTGAAAATATTGTTGCAAAAACCCATTGCTGAAAAAAAAAATACTCAGAGTGATGAGCTTATTCATCACACCTGCCTACTCTAAGTTGTTGAAAATCACTGCAAAATCATGTGAAATGAAAAATCCAGTGCAACCACGCATGCATCTTATCCACTGGATTAATTTTCTACATGTGTTTCCTCAAAGGAAAAATAATAGACATGCTTGCTAGAAAATCATTTTAGAACTTGTAAACAAATTCAAATTTAATAAAATCTGAAACCTTGGGACTGTTTACTTCTTCCAAGCATGATGCAAAAGGATCCTAAAAAGAGTCAATACTAATCTCACTTTGCATCAACCCTCCAACTGCTCTTTTATTTTCATGCAAGTCCAATTGATAGTTGTCATGATAGGGTTGAAAAACTGCATAAGATTGTTGTAATAAAACCCTTTATGGGAACAAAGACATAGTTGGTTTCGACACTAACTAATCATCAACTTCATTTTCAAACTTACAACTGATCAAAGGCTGGAAATTTTGACTACTAAAACCCTCTGTATAATAAGCTACAAGATCATTGAAAACCTGAGAAGGTTGTTGGCAGTTTATGTTGTTGTCAGGTTTCTCGAGTAAACTATGGTGATTTTGCATCAATTTTCACTCCTATATTTCGACAATGATTTTAAAATTTTATTTCAATAACTCAAATGAAGAAAAACATAAAAGTAGAGGGTTACCTTCAGTTGACTCGCAATTTTCTTCATGTTCAATAGCATAACTGTGAGACTACTGAAAATGAACATTTTCTTACTGAGAACATGCAACAGGATGCTCTAGAAAGTCATTATTATAGTCATCATCATACTCATCATACTTGGGAAAATCATGAACTCCTGCAATGTCATCAAACAAAAAAATTGGGACAACAACTTGCTCTTCAACAACATGATGCAGGAGCATCTCTCCACATCAGCCAGCCAGCCAGCCAACCACGCCAGCGAATTCAAATCGCACGATAAGAGAGAGGCGCAGCCTCATTTAAATTTGAATTCAATGTAACTTTAATGTTCAAGCTGTTGAGTTGGGGAGCCATGCCTTTGTGTAGGCTATAGATAAGATCGACCTTTAATGTTTGTATGGATGAGATCTAGATCCGATTCTAGACTAGACAACCCATTCAATGTAATTGAATAGGGTAGGTAGGTTGGAGGGAAGAGATCGAAGAGCCCCCTCAGGTAAAAGAGATTTTCATATCTCATTTTGGAGTTAGTGAGGTTAGATGAGTAGAAGTCTGAGAAGAGCCAGAGAGAGCTCGAGAACACCTTGTAATTATAGGCATTTTCCATTTAATAAAAAGAGCATCTTTTCCTGCATTATTCTGTGTTGAATGGATGTCTGTGTGTGTTCCATTATATGTTGTAGATGTATATTGTGGGTGTGCATTTGCAGGAGTGTGTTTTATTTCAAGTGAAGGTCTTTGAGGCTTCACACCAGGACGGTGTGACAGAACGTTGCGGGTTCTGAGAGTCGTGCACAGAGGATGCACTTCTGAACTCTGCGGAGTCAGACAAAGACGTGCTGCGGCACAAGAACTGGAATCAACAACTCATGGAGAAGACCTCAAGTTTGTTGAATAACTTGGAGGCAAGGTTGTGTATGAGAGACACAGTTGCAGACATAACTTATCTTTGAGTTCTGTAGAGCTCTGCCAGGTGGGCATTGAGCACAGGCACAGGGTGTAGTTTGAATAACTCTGTTGTGAGTTCAGGAAGAAGAACCAGAATCACTGAGGATTCCGAGAGCTCTGCCAGGTGGGCATTGAGTGGGTGCATAGAGGCACAGGAGAAAGGAGACAGAACTGATGAACGTTCTGTGGAGAAGATACTCCACCAGGAGGGCGTCGAGTAAGTGTGTAGACAGGCATAGAGGAGATAAGAGAACTCTTTGAGTTCTAGAAGTTAGAGGAAGAATCCACTGAAGGATCTTCACAGGGTTGCTGAACACCCTGCAGACTCAGCAAGGAGTTGGTTGAGGTAGAAGGATAGCTAGGAAGGCATTTCATATTCTCCATTTGTGGGAGAGAAGGAAGAAAGACAAAAATCCCGTAGGGGTTTGAGCGTGTGAGAATCTAAGGAGAGGCAACACTGTGGGTGCATGAATACTCTGCAAAGTGTAGTAGTCAAAGAATCCTTTGAGGATTCAGAAGAAAATCTCAGGAGGAGCCAGTGTTTTTATTACGCGCAATGGAGCTCAAGGTCATGGAGCTCGCAGAGGAAAAAGAGCACAAAGGTTGAGGCCTTTGAAAACTTGGGAATTCTTCCAACTCTGGGACGAAGCGCAGGAAGCTCAGGAGAGCACAGTAGCCGTCGGATCAACGAAGGAAAGAGATCTGCACCTGTTGCTTTTTACGTCCAAAAGGAGCTCAAGAGGAGCGCATAGAAGGGGGAGATCGACAACCGTTGGATCTCATTCAGAATCCCGTAAGTCGTTGGATCGGGAGAAAGTGCGCAGAGTTTAGCCTCTGGAGGAGCACACCAAAAGGATGGATCTGAACCGTCAGATCTTGAGCAGATATCCATCAGTCCTTGGATTGGACAGGAGCTGCACGAGGTTTACCATCGAGACTTCAGTCATCGGCATATCGGGAGTCACGAGGACAAGAAAGTCGAGACACTTCAAGTCTTGAAACGTCAGGAAGATCTGGACCATCCGTTGGTGGAGACACGTGGCGGAGATCGAGGCATCGAGAGTCAGGAAATTTGCGTTCCCGTGGACAAGAGATCGGGGAAGTCTATAGTGAAAACCCCGGCATAATCTGAGTCGTCCGTTTTGGGAGATAGGTGTCAAAAATCCGAAGAGAGTTGGGATATTCGGCATTGGGAAATCGGAGTTCCTGAGGTCGTGAAAACTGGGACATCAAAAGTCTCGAAATCCCGGAGGAATCAGGACCGTCCATCTAGAAGGGACGCGTGGCAACAATCGGCGCCATCGGGGAAAGTCCCGACATGAAGTTGTTGATCAGCGTTGTAGTCATCAGGATATCGAGGATCTTGGTGACAAAGTGTTTATGCATTTTGGAATCGCGAAGTCCAGAACCCCGATGAGTGGGAGCCAGCTGTCAGCATATCATAGAAGTGGGGAGCGCCATTGTGTGGTCCAGCTTTCAGCATAGCGGGAAGTCGGGATTTGGATGATCGGGAATCCCGTGAGCAATTGCATTTTGGCATTGAAAACCCCGACGAGTGGTAAGACTGCGGTCACGTGGATAATGGTCATATGGGCCAGGAGCATTGCCAGGAGGGCTAATGCGTAAAGAGCACGTCGGGATTCGAGGGATCGCGAGTCCTGAGGATGTTTTCATTTCGACATTGGAAAGCTCGAAACCTCGATGGGGGACAAGGCTGCGGTCTTGTGAGATAAGGGTCATGTGGACCAAGAGCTTAGCCTGGAGGGCTAATGGGGATTGGAGAGCATCGGAAAATTAGAACCCAAAACCCCGATAGAAAGACATAAGGTTGCGGTCTTATGGGAAGTGGTCACATAGATCGAAGGGCATAGCCAAGAGGGGCTAAGGACGGAAGAAAGATCATCGGAGATCGGGGATCCAAGAGGACATGAACTCTTGACATCAGAAAGTTCGAAACCCCGAAACCTGAATTTAAGATCAGGGGAAGATCACGGCTAAGTGCAGAGAGTTGTGTAAGTGAATGAAGGACCTTTGGATTGGGTTTTAGCAGAGATTCCACGGAGGAATCAAAAGAGATAATTCGGCTCGCATGCGTGAGGAATTGAACGATCCTGAGAGCGGGTGAGTCGAGGAGAACGATCGAATCAACCTGCATCACAACATCATCACTGAAAACTTTGAAAAAGTTCATGGCATAATCAACTCTCTACTCATGATGAAATGGATCAAAATTCAAATTAGCAGCAAACAATTTTGGGACAATGGATTTCTCTTCATCAAGTTGATCCTTATCCTATGCAAAAATATCAACTTTAAAAACTTCAAGAAAATGCATGATCTTCTTAACCCTCTGCTCAAAATTCAAATCAATTGTTTTTGCTCATGGTCACTCTCATGTTCTTCTATATCCAACACTTTGTCCTTAATCTGATTTGCAACTTCTCACATGCTGGAATATTTCTTCAACCTCCTGAGCATCGTTGAACATCTGTTTCAAGGACATAGACTTCCTTTTCATAAGAAGAAATGATAAATTTGGATGGAAGGTTGTTGCATAATAGAGCATGGAAACGACTTCAAGGTGTTGGAATTCTTTATGCATGTTGAAATAAAAACTAGAAAACCTCCTATTGAACATAACGACTACTTCATTTCTCTGTCTCTTCATGGCATAAAACTTTGCAATATATTGATCCAATGATTTTATTTCACCCTGTTATCACTGTAACAATTTTTACATGGAATCCAAGTCTCAGGACTTAGCAAGAGGCTAAATCGATGTAGAAGTGTGATAAACTGGAGTATAGGGCCACAACTAGAGGGCAGGGCTAAATCTGGTGGAAAAGTAAAGTTGATGGGACCCAGCGGGTCATAGATTGAGGGCACCATAGATCAACAGTCAAAGAGCATATAAGGCCAAGAACTAGCGTGGAGGTTAATCTGTTGAAAGCAGGCCGATAAGAATACCATGGTTTCATCTCAGGGCCATGTGGCGCCACCAAATGCATATCAGGGGGAAAAGCGATTGAACTTGAAACCACTCAGGATGTCACGTGTCAAAATATCATTAATTGTGTCAAATCCAAGGGTTGCATGTGGAAAGGAAAATCGATAGTCAGTCAAATCATCTCGAAGACACTTGTGTAGGCGCCATTCGTCCATGAGATACCAGGTGAGCGCCGCCAAAAAACTGATTCGAAGGCTCATCATTTGAAATCAATGACCAAACATGATAATTCGTTATCCCTGCAAGGAATTTCATTAGTATCCCATGATTAGCACTCAATGACGACTGTCATTCAAAACATGGGTGACATTACTCTATTTTTTGGCGATGAACGTTTTAATCCAGAACGGGGTAACCACAATTTGAATCGTTCATCTAATTCTTATACAACTAAGGGAGATAAGATTTTGCCTCCTGGCAAACTAGAGGAAATGGATAAGACATATCCAATGACCTTCAACAAACCGGGATATTCAAATAATCTAACAAAATTATCAGTGAAGAAGAAAGAAAAGCTTGTTGTACGAATATTGACATCAAAATTTCACACAAAGTCTGTAGATGAACCAGGAGTAGGTGAAGAGATCAGATTGAATCCTATCATGAAGGATTTAATCATTAATGGATATGCAGAAGGATCCTACCTACAAGATGGAGAGATTAAAATAAGCAAGTGACGGAGGTTAAAGCTGAAGTGGTTGAAGGTATTGGAGAAAACCAGCTTGATTGGCTTGACACCTTAAAGGAAGAAATTGCTAACCTGAAATAGATTTCAAGCTAAATTAAGTATATTTCAGGGAATTTTGCGATGATGTAGACAAGTGGCATTCAGGGTAAAAATCTCAAATATGTCAGTTTTTCTTTTTAATGCTCCCTAGAAAGTAGGAGCTCAATTTTAGTATGTTACTCCCTTGGTAACTGATAGTTATTTTTGGAATCGTGGGGAAGATGATCCGTTTTGGTGCTCATATGAGATTTATCTATATATACTGTTAAAAAGACAAATGAATGGTGGAATTACCGGAGAGGGGCCTGCCCTTGCAACATGATAGCTTTGTAATTTCTTATGAAATTTAATATAATCATATAAGGTCTTCTTAGATAGTTGAGATTCATCATGGTGTTTATGTTCAATATGTGTTCTTGTATTTCATATTCATAAATGTGTTTTTCTTCTATAGATAATTTTTAAGCAAGAGAAATAATTCACCCTGTTGGTGTTCTTTCTCATATTGATTATACTTGTTATATGTTAATTGGTTCTCGATTCATAATTCACTCATGATTGGTGCTCTGATTTCAGTACCCAGCCTTTATGTTTCTTCTTCTAATGTTATACCAAGAGATTCACCCTTCATTAGACACCTCTTGATGATAGTAATCTTTCCTTTCTTTTCCTCCACCATCTCATATTACCTATTTGGCTTAACGTCATACCTATTTTTCCTTTGTTCCCTCTAGGAATACATAGCCCATAACTTTTCATACATTTTCAGGAATTGACCCCATTGACCAAATGGCCCTTCTTTTTCGTTTCGTTCCACCACTTTTAAATTTTAGATTATGACAGAATCTAACCTCTATACACACATTGCCAAATATGTTTGAGTATCCCAAATGATTGTATGCCCGAGAGATCCCTCTCTGGTTGGAAGGGTCAGAATCCAACCTAAAGTTGGTTGAAACAATTACCTCTGTCATTTGTTTGTCAGCCAGACAAAATTTACAGAGTGCTAACATTTTGGCGTCGTTGTCGGGGACCGAAGGAGAAATATTCCCCGAGAGAAACGACAAAGTTCAGATCTAAATACGAATGGTGAAGAGTTCAAACACATAAAGGTTTTATATCATTTACCTGGCAACTCCATTTTCAAGAATCTAAAGCTCAAAATTTTTACGACAACTCCACTTCCCAAAGACTCAGTAGCCTGAAGATTTTATTGGCGACTCCACTCAAGCTTCAAATGTGATTCAGAGACTCCACTGGAAGATGAGACCCCTTGACAAAGGTATGAAAGGATATCATGGGGAAAAACAAGTACCTGAAGTTGAGTTTTTTCCAAGACATAATATTTCTTGTTATTAATTAACTTTTGTCCTTTCCTGAACATGCTAAACAAATTTTTATTTACCTACTGCATTCAAATGATGATCATGATAATCTTGAAATTGTATATCCTCCTCTTAAATTTATACATATATCTCCTCAGTTTATCACTAATTTCGATCAAAATCTCCCATCCGAGTTGTGTGATAACCATGACCAAGTTAATGAGCCTCATGAAACCAAGGTTGATATTTCACCTCCTATACTTGATCCAACAACACCCTTCAATATTCAACATAGATACAAACCCTTAAAATTACCTCACATCCTTCACGATTTTCCTCCAAAGCACTATAATTACCTACCTGTGTTTGAGGGAGAATTTGATGCCATCACAGCTGAAAAATACATACAAGAATTTGAACATTTTATAGATTTGTTTAAAATTGACCATGACGATGTTTGTATGAGGGCCTTCTCTCAATCCTTGAAAGGAGATACCAAAAAATAGTTTAAACATTTGCATCAAGAGACAATTAGCTCATGGGAAGAACTGAGTAGTGTTTTTTCAAAGTTTTGGGGCAAGAATAAATCTTTGGACCTACAACTTATAGAATTCTATGTCTTGAAAGGGAAAAGCAATGAGACTATTTCCACATTCAGTATAAGGTTTTCCAATATTTCAACCTATTGAAGTTGCTGCCATGCTCCAATATGCCACTACTCTTCACTCAGATTTGTCTTTTCTCCTGATGGAGATAAGACCTAAAAACTTACAACAAATGTTTAATGATGCTCAGGAGATTCAACACAATATCCTGGTGTGTGAACATATTCAAAATGAGGGTTTGGGTGCTCCAGGACATGAAAATGGATATGAACATAAAACAATTGACTGGAATCTGAAGCATAAAATTGATAACATCATAGGTCCTCTTGAAGTTTTAAATGCTAATGATTTTGCAAAATATTATATCCCACTTATTGGAAGAGAGGGCACTTATGTAGCTTCTGGTCTACTCCATGATAAGCATGGATCTGATCATTTCATATATTTAGTTGTATACAATCAAGAAGATGAGTTTGCAAATCAACTTATTGAGAAACAGGTTGATGCTCCAAGTTTTTTCTTGCTAGATGACATTGCAGATGTCACTGTTTTGCCTATATATGATGAATATGATGATGATTATGATGTTGAATTCCTAGAATAATCAACTACATATTCTCTATCTGAAAATGTTATTTTTCAATAGTGTAGTGAGATCCACCAACCTACATATCACAGTTACAAAGAAGAAGGTACTAAAACAGCCGAAGGAAATTCTTTGCCTTTATGCTTTTCTTCATTCAAGTTGTTGAAACAAAATGCTAAGGTCATCATTGAAACAAATGAATGTTTGTTGATGCCAAATCACACTGATTCACTGAAACAAATTGACAAGGGATTGCAACCATCGGTCAAAGAGGAATCTGAAAACAAGTGTGCTCAACAATCTAAAGAAATCGAAAAATATGCATATGACAAAAATAAAGAAAATGAAGAAGATTTTGAATCAGGTGGAAGAACCTTGCCACTGTGCTTTGCTTCTTTCAAATTGTTAAAGAAAAATGTTCATAATGTTTCAGATCAGAAACCCTCTAGCCATGATGTTGAATCTGAAGAAAGCAATGGACTTGCAAATGAAAACTATCTCCCATTATGGTTTTCTTCCTTTGAATGGTTCAATACAAATCATGAGCAAATAGAGAAAGTTGATAAAAGAATTGTCGTTCAAAGTCATTTGCCTTCTCTAGAAATTGATGAAGATATTCAACAAAAATTCCAACAAGACAAAGTGTTTCAAAGTTGTCTTTCTTCCCCTATGAATGATGTGATTGTCAGAATTCCAATGGGCTTAGACATGGATGAAAGTGATAAAAATGCTTCTATGGAAAATTCAAGTAGCAAACAAGCAAATGATATAGAGTTTCAGGAAAGCAACAAAGCAATGTATGTCACTTTTCAATCAGAAATGAAGAAAGACCATAAAGAAACAGTTGTTTTATTTAATCCCTTTGAAGATTATGGTTCTGAAAATGTTCTCAGGACTGAAGAAGTAGAGAAAGAACAAAAAAAAATTGTGAAGGAATCCTGTCCTTCTGTTTTGGTTCATCAAAAAGAAATGTTATCTCATGTGTTTTATGACCCTGTGGCATGCTATATGGAGAGTTTTAACAATCATAATTTACATCTTATGATGTGTTATAATCTTAGAAATGAAGATGATGAAAAATAAACATCAGTATTATATATGGATTTCTTTCTACTGGGGGTTTCATTTCAGCCAGCACTGTCTCTCGATTCAGAAGATTGTTGATTCCCACAGTCTCAACATATTTTTCGACCTCTTAATGGAAATCAACAAGGTAAATCACCTAAAAACAAGAATGCAGTGGAAGAAATGAAACATGATTGTTGTTTTATGCATGTGTTGGTAGATCCATTCGCAGTTTTGCTATAAACAGTAAACAGTCCCAATAATTTTGAAATTCTAAGATTTGGATTCATATATAACTTCTCAAATGAGTTATTGGTGAACAGGCTTTGGAGAAAGCATGTTAAAAATAAACAAGCAGTGGATAAAATGTTGGCATGGTTGCATTTGCATTTTGATTTCACTTGATTGGCAGTTCATTTCAGCAGTTAGGGTAGGTAGGTGCCAATAAGCTTGTGGATCGAGCATGTTCATGTTTAGGTCTCCAAATAAAGCGTCCAGTCATATGATTAGCAGTATGTCCAATGTTCAGTCTCCAAGTGAGAGCAGTGTGAAGATTGTGGTTCTCAATGGATGTCGCTCACATGTCAATATATTATATGCACCTGTTGTACGAGAAGCCCAATGGATAAGGCACATGGTCTACTGGTATTTTCTACCTCACAGGGAGAATAACATCCCCATTTGGAGCCCATGTTATCACTGTAACAATTTTTATATGGAATCCAAGTCTCGGGACTTAGCAAGAGGCTAAATCGATGTAGAAGTGTGATAAACTGGAGTATAGGGCCACAACTAGCGGGCAGGGCTAAATCTGTTGGAAAAGTGAAGTTGATGGGATCCAACGGGTCATAGATTTAGGGTGCCACAGATCAACAGTTAGAGAGCATATTGGGCCAAGAATTAGCGCAGAGGTTAATATCTTGAAAGCAGGACAATAAGAATACCATGGTTTCATATCAGGGCCATGTGGCGCCACCAAATGCATATCGGGGGAAAAGCGGTTGAAATCGAAACCACTCAATCATGTCCCGATGTCACGTGTCAAAACTATCATTAATTGTGTCAAATCCAAGGGTCGCACGTGGAAGGGAAAATTGATGGCCAGTAAAATCATCTCGAAGACACTTGTGTAGGTGCCATTCGTCCGTGAGATATCAGGTGAGCGCCACCCAAAAACTGATTCGAAGGCTCATCATTTGAAATCAATGGCCGAACATGATAAGCCATTATCCCTGCAAGGAATTTCATCAGTATCCCATGATTAGCACTCAATGACGACTGTCATTCAAAACATGGGTGACATTACTCTGTTTTTTGGCGATTAACGTTTTATTCCAGAACGGGGTAACCACAAATTGAATCGTTCATCTAATTATTGTACAACTAAGGGAGATAAGCTCGTGCTTCCTGGAAAACCAGAGGAAATGGAGAAGAAAGATCCAATGGCCTTCAACAAACCGAGATATTCAAATAATCTGACAAAATTATCAATGAAGAAGAAAAAAAATCTTCTTGTACGAATATTGGCATCAAAATTTCACACAAAGTCTGCAGATGAACCAGGAGTAGATGAAGAGATCAGATTGAATCCTATCATGAAATATTTAATCATTAATGGATATGCAGATGAATCCTACATGCAAGATGGAGAGAGCAAAATAAGCAAGAGACGGAGGAAGGATTCTAAAGATGAAGTGGTTGAAGGTATTGGAGAAAACCAGCCTCATTGGATTGACACCTTAAAGGAAGAAATTGCTAACCTAAAATAGATTTCAAGCTAAATTAAGTATATTTCAGGGAATTTTGCGATGATGTACACAAGTGGCATTCAGGGTAAAAATCTCAAATATGTTAGTTTTTCTTTTTAACTCTCCCTAGAAAGTAGGAGCTCAATTTTAGTATGTTACTCCCTTGGTAACTGATAGTTATTTTTGGAATCATGGGGAAGATGATCCGTTTTGGTGCTCATATGAGATTTATCTATATATACTGTTAAAAAGACAAATGAATGGTGGAATTACCGGAGAGGGGCCTGCCCTTGCAACATGATAGCTTTGTAATTTCTTATGAAATTTAATATAATCATATAAGGTCTTCTTAGATAGTTGAGATTCATTATGGTGTTTATGTTCAATATGTGTTCTTGTATTTCATATTCATAAATGTGTTTTTCTGCTATAGATAATCTTTAAGCAAGAGAAAGAATTCACCCAGCTAGTGTTCTTTCTCATATTGATTATACTTTTTATATGTTTATTGGTTCTCGATTCAGAATTCACTCGTGATTGGTGCTCTAATTTCGATAGCCAGCCTTTATGTTTCTTCTTTAATGCTATACCAAGAGATTCGCCCTTCATTAGATGCCTCTTGTTGATAGTAATCTTTCCTTTCTTTTTCTCCACCATCTCATATTACCTATTTGGAGAACATCATAGCTATTTTGCCTCTATTCCCTCTGGGAATACATAGCTTATAACTTTTCATACATTTTTAGGAATTGACCCCATTGCCCAAATGACCCTGCTTTTCCGTTTCATCCCACCACTTTTAAATTTTAAATTATGACAGAATCTGACCTTTATACACGCATTGCCAAATCTTTTTGAGTATCCCAAATGATTGTATGCCCGAGAGAGCCCTCTCTGGTTGGAAGGGTCAGAATCCAACCTAAATTTGGTTGAAATAGTTACCTCTGTCATTTGTCTATCAACCATACAAAATTTACAGAGTGTTAACACACCCCAAAACTTCATAAAATTCTCTTTCAATTCCTCCCATGAGCTGATTGATTTAGGTTGCAAATGCTTAAACCATTCTTTGGAATTTCCTTGTAGTGACTGAGAAAATGTTCTTAAGAAAACATCATCATATTCAATCTCAAAAATATCTGTGGAATACTCAAAATCTTGGATGTTATTTTGAGCCGAAAACTTCTCAAGTTCCCCATCAAACATAGGTAGGTATTTATAGTGCTTTGGAGGAAAAACATGAAGGATAAGAGGCAATTTAAGAGGCCCATATCTGTCTAGGATCTTGGAGGATATGAGACTATGTACAAAAGGTGAAATATTAGCCTTGATCTCTTGAAGCTTATCAGATTGAATATAATCATCACATGCCTTAAATGAGGGAATTTCATCAAGATCAATGATACAAGAAAGAGTTGTATTTATAGCTTTAAAAGAAGGATATACAAATGTAGATTTATGGTCATCATTTGAATACAGTAAGTAAAGAAAGATTATTTTAACATGTTTGGGAAAGGACAAAAGACAATTGATGAAAAATAATATTATGTCCTGGAGAAAATTTAAGCTTTGATACCTATTTTTCACGTAATGTCCTTCCATGTCTCAGTCAATAGATCTCTTCCTCCAATGGATTATTTGAATCTAATTTGAAGCATTGATTTGATTCGCCAGGTGAATGGTATTGCCTTCATGTTTTTGGATTATGTTCACCATCAGAAGTCAAATATGATCTTTGTGGTTCTTTCTCGGGGAAAACTTTGACCTTCGATCCCTGACAACGATGCCAAAATGTTATCTCTCTGTAATTTCCCAGTCGTGGGAGAAAAACCACAGAGGTAACCACAAAACAACTTTAGGCTCGAAATCTGGCCTTTCCAAACCAGAGAGGGCTCTCTCATTGTAAATTAGGCTCAGTGGCCAAATCTGAAATGGAAATAAGGTTTGTAGAATGATTGTGGTAGAGAAAAGGGAAGACTTCCATTGGGCATGGAGTCAAAACTATCAATTGATTGGATCAATAATTGGTTATTGAACAATTCAAATAGGGGAAAGGTCGGTGATGTATCAAGTTATCTATTGTTGAATTATGATGGAGGTAATTAATAATAACAATCATTACACTTAGATCATCATATACAAGATGAATTCCAAAATAAATCAGAGGAAATAGTGAGAACATTTAACCATCATGAAAACAAAGCATCATAAAATGAATTATGTAATCATTATCTTAGGTTAAACATTGAAGATTGAAAAGATTAAATGAAATAAACTAGACGAGAACACATAAGCATATAATATATCACAAAAATTGAAACTATCAACACATAAATCCATGCTTAAAACAATTATGCACTTCTCTATTGATCCAGACCAAACAATCAACAATTTACATACAAAATAACCCTTCCTTTTTCACTCAAACCCTTTATACCTTTTTCTTCATTCAATATATAGAATTGCATCATATATGAGCCTAAGGAGGCCGAAATCCTTCCTTGGCTAAAGATAGGAAGAGGTTACAACAACTTAGGAAATAAATAATTACAAAATCTGTCCATATGCTAAAATATGATTTGATTGCATGATATGATGGAAAACAAATTTCATGTTTAACCTTCAATTTAGATTTGGATCTGATCTGGTCGATTGGATAGCTATCCCCACGAATTTCCAAAAATTCTAGAACTTTATCCACTTCCGCAATGAACTTTCGTTGCGAAACTGCCTTAAAAATTATGCAACTGATATTTTTTCCTTTTCTCCCAAACGACGAACAGGGTTGGTATGATGTTTTTCCAACAAGTTAATATGATTATGATGCCTTTCCACAAACAATTTGATCAAAACCCAATTCACTAATTTCGAGAAAATCCAAAAATGGATGTAGGTGATGGTGGCTTGTTTCTCGAAAACCATGGAGTATTTTGATATGAATTAAGTGAGTTTATTCATCTTACCCTGATGCATCTCCTGTCAAAATTTCATGGTGTCAAAATTTCATGGAAAACAGGCACATGGTTTAAAATTTATGAATAAAATATACTTTCACAACATCCAGGACAATTTCACAGCGAACAGAGCCGTTTCGCAACATGTTGGACAGTTTCACAGCGTGTAGTTCTTCATAAATTTCTAATGTCTAGGAATGATTTTGAATGAAGGAGAAGGTTATTTTATAAGCTAGGAATGCATACTTATCCCTTCACACCCAAAAATTCGATCCAAATCTCATGATTGCACAGTGAAATCAATAAAATCCTGACAACTTGTCACTGCGAAAGTCTAGGAACTTTCACAACGAACTTTGCAGCACTGGAGGAGAATGTTTTGTCCATAAGGCTGAGCAATACAAAATCACACTTCAACTTGACAAGACTCAAGGACATACCATAACACACCTTTGCATTGCTATGATGACCATTTGACATGACTTTGATCTTTGGAATGATGAAAGATAACTTTGAAATACTTGTGACCAATGACTCACTAATGACTAAGAATACATGACCAATCACTCTTATTTACATGATACGCTCCCTCAGACCTTCTAAACATAAAGTTTGATTTTGGACTTATTTGACCCAAAGAACCTAGGAATTACACAAGTACTAGACTAACCACATAAAAATATATACACGCACACTTAAATGAGTTATGTTTTGGTCTTCACAAGACCAAGTCATGACTCTAAAAACTCAATATACATATTTGACCTAACTCTGAACTCATTTAAATTAGTGAACACTAACACCCTCGATGCTCTAATATTTTTTCTTGAGTATGTGTAGGCATAGGTCTTAACATGAGATGTTGAGGTTCTCATGTACTCTACGATGAGCACATGTCCCCATGTAGGATCCAAATGTTACCCTCGAGGCTAGGGGTAAATAAGGAGATGATGTCTTGAGGCCTGCAGGTTGAAGACATCGAGTGTCGAGAGCCAAATGAGAAGACAAAGCCCCTCCTCTCACCACACATCACCATTCATTGACAATAATAACGTCCACCACACCAACATGACCTAGAAAGGACAACAAGTCTTGATTCATGAGGTAACAATTCTGGTCTCGTGGTAAGTGTCACTTTAATAATTGAATGATTTGAGCATGTGAGTCCTTTATTGATTACGAAAACGTTTGCTTGGAAATTATATCTTTTGCCCCATTTCACCTTGGTGGTTGACATGGTTTCCTAGTATGATCCGGATTATTTTCGGCACGAAATGAGAGCGGAGATGTAATAAATAAATGCACAGAGATATCGTTGATATCCAATAATATAACAGAAATGTATCAGAGATGCAACCATAAACACATAAATATAGTAATACACAATTTTCTATTAATGAGCGAAAATGTACAAAGATTGTAAAATAGAGAGTGAAAGACTCGCTAGAATGGTGACAGCTTATCTTTGAGAAGAGATGTGACAGCTACTCGCATTCGTGAGAAGATGATTCTTACAATGAGGCTCTAAGGGCCTTTTTAACATAAGTAAAATCCAAAACCTTAACCCCGGAAGATGAAAATCCAAAAGGTTTGTGGGCCCTGATGGGAGTAGTTGATACGTCAACTTCCCTGGGGCATAACTTTTGCATATAATCTTTGTTTGGGGCACTGGATAGCTCGTTGGAAAGATCTATCCAAGGAATAAAAATTTTGGGCAAGCAACATAGATCTACTATCTATGTTGCTCTCCGGTTTCTGAAAAACCATCATTTAGGGCCTCAAAACGGCTCTAGAAGTTCAAGACCAGAAAAACTACTAAAAATAGTAAATTACCAAAATTGCAAGAAAATTGTTTTGAGTCAATTGGAGAAGGTGGGTGGCCACCGATATCCACCTAGATCATAGTAAGTGGGTCACCTTCGGGGAAAGGATTGCTACTGGGGGGTCTCCTTGAAGGGTCATCGTACCATTCCTGCACATACTTTCTACCTTCTACACCTCTTCCCTTTTGTTTCCTCATGTTGTAGGGTTTTATCTTATGTAATTTTATTTTTTGTAAGTTGTAAAAGAAAATAAAGGGGGTCGTCCCTCTTCTAATTTGTTGTTGAATTTTTTATGTGGACAAATTGGTTTATATGGCCTCATATAAATATATTCCATCTCATTTTCATTTTGAGATCAATCACTTTAGAATTACATAACTCTTGGCTGGAGTTTTTCCCCTCCTTGGTAAATTTGCTATCTCTTGTCTCTTGTGAAAAATGGATGGAATGCTTGTCTATTGGTGGAATAAATGCTAGGGACTTCTCGTGGATGCTTGTTCTTGGAAATTTGGTGGAATATCTTTGATGAGTAAGGGTTTTGCATGATATATCTTGGATTAGGTAAGGAATTTATGCAATTTTGTATGTTTCTTTTTTATTTCAAGGTTATTTTTTCAAACCCTTGGAGGAGTACAAGGCATACACCCTCCATCAAGGAATTTATTTATATTGTCATTGAAAAGGATTAAGGATTGCTACAAGGAGTAAAATTCCTTACACCCTTGTAGCAAGAACTTGCTAAGGTTTATCTTCTCTAGGGAATAAAAGGACATACACCCCTAGAAGAGTGATAGACCCTAGGTCAAAACAAGAGACTCCATTACCCAATAGATAAGACGCTAATCTTTGCATTGGAGATTGAATATTGTTGCATTGGTAAACATAATTTTAAAGAGATTGAATTGTTCAAGTTTGGAATTAAATTTTACATGCTTTAAGCTATCTTGTTCCCTAGGGGCGTCTTGATTTGCAAAGTGATTAAGTTGTTGTAACAAGCATTAAGCTACAACCAATAGGGCTACATCAAACTCACTCTTTTATCACTCTTTACTCACTTTTCTACCACTGAAATTCACTTGCAAGTTGTGACAAAATTTTGCTACAACCATAATGTTGTTGTAAAACTTTGTTGATAACACTTATTAACAACCCTCTCTTGCTATCAAAGTCTTGGTTTAAATATTGGAATATTTGTCTATTGATTGATAGATTTATTTTCCAACATCATACACTTGATTTTGATGGTTTAATTTGTAGCTTTCATAGTCTCTTTATTGTTGATATATATTTCCATACTTCTGCAATTTTGGGACAACAAGGTTTCTTATTGATTCCCCACTGGTTTTGAGGCTTATATCATCATATATTATCTTGTTTTGGTTTGTCTTACATTGTTTTGTAGGTACACAACTTTGAAAACCATTTACCATCTCCAAATACTTATTCCTCAAGCCTCATTCTCATCTTTGACCTTGACCTATAGGGGTATTCTTCTAGCTCCTTGCTTCTCCCCTTGCAATCCCCCTAGGGTCAAACAATAATCCTCCCTTGTGTTGGACTTGTCCTTCACTAAAACGAAGGGGAAATCTATTGAGGTGACAGTGATAGGTGTTCCCAGTTGTGTCACACACTTGTTGTTTGGGTTGGGATTTTCCCAAACTACAAACTGTCTGATAACTAGGCCATCATATCATAACATTAGGTAGCATGTCACCATTATCCATCTAAGTATCAAGTGTGACTATGAAGAAAGAAACATGAAGCCAGGAAATCCACCACATAATCCACTGAATCAACACCACATGCAACTTCATGGTGAATTAAGAGGATCCACAATCATCCATATGCCCAATCAAAATGCACTATCTCCAAGAAAAAAAAGATCCTTCAACATTCATATGAGTTATTCTTGAAAATTCTATCATGTGATGAAAAATCACAAATTTACCTCTCATGTAAATATGATGGGTAACACCCCCATCATACAAAGTTTTGTCTAAAAATGTGCCTTTCAACAATGGGCACATATCAACCTAGTGATTTGTAAGGGGCAGTGAAATTTTTTCACCTACCTAAATGATAAGGTGTTACCTACAACACTTCAACATACCATGCAATTTTTTTTTATGTTAATTGCTTGGCTATGTTAGGGTTTATTGTTCTCATTGACAAAAACCCATTGTAATTAAGGTGGATATATGTACATTGTGATTACAATGCATGCACAACCAATGGTGCATGTCCTTACAATTTGTATCATATATAATATTGGTACATTGTTGGGAAATGGGTTTGTGATGCTCAACGTAGTAGTTGTAATGTCATTCTTTGAAGTTTGAGCATGTATTAATGCCAAAAATGTTTAATGATACTTCTCTTGAGGACAATGAAGTTTCTCTTTCTCCATCCAAGAGAAAAGCAAAGAAGATGCAGATGACAAACAATAGCAAAATCAATTTGACAAGGAAAGCATGATTATTAACAACTTCCCCTCATAAAACATTAAGAACTTTGTATGTAGAGGCATGACTTCATGCAAATGTGCTCACTAATTTAAGGACAATATATTATATTAAATGCATAACCATGCTGGTTGTAACCAATGCTTACAATGAAATGTCATTAGTGATAATGGTTTACCATAACTCAAATATCAACGCAACAAATGATTAACTTCTTCAAATAAGCAACAAGAGATCAACTTGATAACAAAATCCCTAAATGAAAACATATTTCAACATTTCATCCAATTCAATTGATATCATGCATGATTTGAGCAATCCAAGAGACATTAAAAAACAATAATGACACTTAGCTGAATTTGATGAGTTGGTGAAATGGAGCAACATAGAACCTTGTCATGGCCTCACTGAGACTCCAACCTGTTAGCACTCTATAAATTTTGTCTGGCTGATAGAAAAACGATAGAGGTAATTGTTTCAACCAACTTTAGAGCTAGGTACTAGCCTGCTCAACTCAAAGAGGGCTCTCTCGTGTCATTGATATTTCTTTGGCAATCGATGGCTAGATTTAGTTTGTTTTGTTTTTTTTTTAAAGTTGTTGGCAAGGAAGGGGAGGGACACTTAGGGCTATGGAGTCGAAATTATGAAAGAGAATGAAAACAATGAATGACCAATAGAACTCTCCAGAGGATAAAGGCTAAATGAGGCAATGAATCTGAGTTGTAAATTGTAGTTAAGCAAAGTGTAAGAAGAAGGAAAAAACAAATAACTGCATCAGAGCATTACTGAAATGAATTCTGAATTAGCTAGGAAGAAAATTACACAGTTTAAATTTCTTAAGCCGAGAGCATCACAAGATGAATTCTAGTCCTTTGACTATCCAATTTAAACAGAAGAAAATGTAAATAGAATTAAAGAACACGGGAAATACATACAATAAAAGGAGACAAAACTCATATCACCACCATTAGAATCTTTTCATAGAGACTTCAAAAGCTTCTGCATATGTATTCAATTCA
>SNQJ01S0090943.1:0-11793 GCA_010110895.2 Picea sitchensis | reverse complement strand
TCCACCCCCCTTATGAAAGTGTTGTCCTTAACACTTGATGTACAAACATATAACAGGGTCCCATGGATAATTGTGGACCATAATGTTGAAGAAGACTAGAGAACCAAGGTCCCATGTAGAAAGGAAAACCACCATGCTGAAGTAGTCCAACCACCATTGTAAGCCCGAGTCCCATGTTCAAGTGCTCATGTGAAGTCCCCGTGGAAAATTTTGGAACCCAATATCCAACTCAAAATGATGCTCCAAAGACTGACACCTGTCATGTGGATCCAAATAAGAAGATCCATCCACATAGTGGAAAATGGTCGTAGCAGAATCTGGAATGAATAATACCACTATAGAATATGCAGGATGGACACTAGTAATAAGCATTGACTCTTGATTTTTCACGTTGATGCTCTCTACAGAAGGTGGATTAGAGTCATCAAACAAAATATGAAAGTAGTTGTCATCCCAGAAATGACAACTATCCATATACCAATCATCACAATAGGCCTCAAAATCATACCAAGTATATATTTCTTGATTATATTCATCCCTTATGTCCTCCGTAATAAATATCTCCTGCATAATATCCAATGAATCTTGAATACTATGAAAACTATCATTGAGGCCATTTGCAAGGACATGAAATCTAGCATCCAATGTGTCATACAATTGGGATTTGAATGCTTCAGTAATTTGTAGAATTTATTTGAGGTTTTGAGAAGAAATAGCCATCTGAGCATCCTATGAACTCTTCAGTCCCTCAACCGTCATGAAAAAACCCAAAAAATAGACCAATAAGTTACGACAGAAAATCGCGGCTTTTTCTCAAAAAACCCTAAAAAACTGTTGAATTTAAAATGCTCATAACTTCACTTCCTGGACTCTGTTTCGGATGATTTTGTTTTTGAAATTGAGTGAAATTGTGAGAGGAACTCAGATATGTAATTTATTTGGACAAATTTGGCCTCTAGCTGCTACAAAAATAAAAACAAATCGCGCCGTCATCCGCAGAAAAAACCCTAAAAATTGCAGATTTTAAAACTTCAATATCTTGACTTCCTAGACTCTGTTTCAGACAATTTGTTTTTTCAACTTGGGTGTTTTTCTGAGAGGAAATCATATATATAAACCTATTTCTACAATTTTTTCACAGAAATATACTGA
The DNA here is from genome assembly GCA_010110895.2 of Picea sitchensis. Classification (NCBI taxonomy): domain Eukaryota; kingdom Viridiplantae; phylum Streptophyta; class Pinopsida; order Pinales; family Pinaceae; genus Picea; species Picea sitchensis. Next base: position 10,641 of record SNQJ01S0090943.1, on the reverse strand, counting down.
AAATTTATGGAATGTCGCGACTCTTTTTTTTTTCTTCGAAAAAAAAAAAATCTGCAAAAATAAAAAATATTTGTCCACGATGTCTATCAAGGAAAGTGATCTGATACCACTTGTTAAGAACCTGGATAGATCTACAAATATAATCACCACAAATAATAATACACAATATATCCACAAAGAAATACAAAATAAACCACACTTTATTATTACCAAACCCTTGAGGTAGGCCAACACCATACAATGAATCCTATTATGGAAGGGATCCTCTCCTGTTCATTTGCCTCTTCGAGGGGGCTTCCTCCTAATGAGATACCACTCCAAACATAATAATTCTCTTCATATCTCATTACATTGCTTGAACCCCTTTATATAGTGCTACCATCACCTAAGAATATTCTATAGGAAGAATATTCTAGAAGTAGAACCTTCTAAGAAGTCCTTTTACGTTTATTATATCTAATTACTCATGTATTATATCTAACTATCATAGTGGGTCTTATTTAATAATATAGTGAACCTAGTTCACCTTACATTGAATGGCCTCCACTATTATCACTATGAGCCCTCTTCCCCCCCCTCACTACCTCTCTAGCTACCTTACACTCGAGCACAATAACATTTTCTTAGATAGAATGATTATGGCAAGTCCACACTAGAACCAACAGATAAAACCTAACCAAAAACACCACTACTGCAGCAACAAAATAATACCAAGAGAAAGTACCTCTACTAATAGAAGTGTACCTTTACCAAGATAAGTGCACAAGAGAGATACCAAAGTGACTGAGAATACTCCATGACAACTACTGCACTACTCTCTCTCCAGAATTGCACCTCCTTTTGTTGCAGCTGCAAATCCTTAGACTTGCACACTAGTTGAGTGAGTGAGTGAGTGTGTATCTCCAAATGAGCTAGGCACCTCTTTATTTATACTAACCTGTCCAGGTGACTTTTCCAAGTGGGGCTGACTTCTCTTTTTGGAGCATTCTATTTCTTTATTATTATTCTCCTTGGGTTGACTTATCTTCTAGGGTTTTCACACATCTGTTTAATGGTTCTCTTACTTTTGGAATATTCTATTCTAAGTACAAAGGTTACACTTGGAGGTTAATACCTCTCACAACTACCAAAACATCAAGACTCCCTCTTAGCTAGGGAGGTATTAACTAATATGTTCTTCATGTAATGGTCTCAAACACATCAATCCATATCACAAGGTATGGAAAATATTCACATGGTCTTGCAGACCAGTCTATAGGTAGCATCACCATATCCACACATGATATCTCATGATGAAACAGATCATGTATTAGGTAGCATGGCCACATAGGCCATCTCATGATAAAAAATATCATGTCACAAGTATCACCATCATAACCACACATGATCTGTCATAGTCACACATAGACTATCTGATGGTCATGTCACAATCATGCATCTGGGGCCTCATCAACACATGTACCATCTCTCTATTGGGCACAACCTCATCATCCTTTCAGACCTTATGTCATTACAAGGATTTCATCTAGCTCACACAAAACTAGAATATGCAGATGATCCAATTTATACAAAATTTCACTACTAAACAATCCAAATGGAGTCTGGGAAATTGCAACTCACCAACTCACACAGAATCTAGCATCTAGTTCATAAGAAAATAGTAAACTGACTATCTCACACATAATCTAGCATCCAGTTCTTACAAAACTAATAACCCCTTGTTGGCACACCAGGAAAATAGTCCACAGTGACCAGGCATATAATCACAAGGATTAGGCGATGTAGTGCGCACACACTACCCATCTAGCGCAAGGCTAGGAAACACCTCCAACCACACATGTTGGCCCTTCAACTTGAAAAGTTGGGAAACTTGCCAGCCCCGAAGGCTCACCATATGTTGACCTTGTGCGAGGTCATGTTGACTGGTGCCACAATCAGTAATGTGTCTATAAATGACCACCCACTACTACCACACTCTTACGAGGGATGTCATTCTATACCACACCAAGCTTGTCCCTGAAGTACAAAAACGTCACCCTTGATAGAGGCTTGGTAAAAACATCTGCTATCTGCTCATCTGTAGCGATATAATGGAGCTTCACTGCTCCCTTATGCACCATATCTATGATATAATGGTACCCGATCTTGATATGCTTGGACTTTTCATGAAACATTAGGCTCTCCAATAACTTCACACAACTTTGTTTGTCGCACCAGATACAAGTCACCTCTAACTCGAGATCAAACAATCTTGCAAGCAACTTCTGAATCCACACTGCTTCACTATTATTTGAACACACTTCTATATACTCTGCCTCAGTCGTATGGAGCACCACACTAGTCTACTTTATGCTAAACTATGAGATCATAGTTGATTCCAAACTGAAGAAACATCCAGATGTACTCTTCCGGTCTGCGACAGTACCGACCCAATCTGAATCAGTATAGCCTTGTGGGATTATCTGACGATCTGAAACATATCTGATTCCATATTCAATTGTACCTTTCATGTACCTCATCGCATGTTTTGTTGCAATCAAGTGAACACCTCTAGGTTCGACCATATACCATCTCAATGTGTTCAATACAAAACATATATCCGTCCTTGTGTTTTTTAAGTACATCAACGAACCAATCATTTGTCTATACATGGTGGCATCTATTGTCTCTAAATATGTGTCACTCAATAACTTTAGATTTTTCATCATCGGTGTAGGCATGGATTTACAATCCATCATTCTGAATCTCTTCAGAATATCTACAGTATATTTTCCTTGGTTAAGAAAAATCTCACTCGATCTCTACCATATCTCTAGACCTAAGAAATAATGCATCATATTCAGGTATTTCATCTCAAATTATATAGAAAGCTTCGTCTTACTTTCCATGATGAGCTTCTCATCTCCTGTTAGAAACATGTCATCCACATCAAAAAAAATATAAAAATAATATCACTGGTCCACCATCCACAACCTTGTAGTAAAGGTTGGAAACTTATTTACTCTTGGTAAATCCCAAGCTCATCAAGAATTTTTTTTATTTGGCATATCATGCCCTGGGTGCCTGCTTAGGCCCACACACATATTTCTTCAATATGCAGACATGAGACTCCTTCTCATGTATCTTGTGTCTGCTCTATGTACACTTCTTCTGACTACTAGAGTAAGTGTCTCATCATAATCTTCTCCTTATTTCCAGGAGAATCCTCTAGGCACAAATAAGGATGTGTACATCTCTATGATTCCATCAGCAACATGTTTGATTTTGTAGATCAATTTGGAAGTCACCATTGACTTCCCTTCTTGTCTCAAGGAAAAAATCCATATCCCAGTTCTTCTGAATAGCTTCTTCCTATGTCACTGAAACAAGGGAATCTTCCCATGAGGTCTCATATCTCCTCAAAGCATTTGAAGCTTCGATCTAGCCTCCTCAACTCATGGAACCTGTTTGTCAATTCTGGAATATGTCTCTCTCTCCCATCTAAATCCAGGGAGGAATACTTTCTGAATTAAAGTCTCTAAGCCACTGAATCTCTCTGAGATCAAGCTCACTATGAGTCTTCATGCTCCCTCTGAAGCTAATATCCTATGAATGGTCTAGGGGAGGCTCATCCTCCCTACTGGATTGTGATGGTTTACTCCCTATGAACTCTAGATCCTTCTGAGTTGGTACTTGGTGTGGCCGCCTGCCTCACCACTGGTGGAGCCATCTTCTCCTTATCATGATATGGATCATCAATGCTATATATCTTTGCATCCTTCAAAGTGTCATGTGACCATGATGATCTCTTCTTTGTTACTGCAATGATTCTAGGTAGGCCCTTTTGGCTCTACTAACTCTTCTCGATGATCCGAAGAGTGATAAACTAAACTAGGGGGATCTATTCGGTCATCTTTGGATCCTTCCGCTCCTTACAATCAATCTCCATATGAGATACTCTGAATCTCGCAAAAGTACCCTTCTTGCCAGAAGGTTTTAACTTCGTCCTCTTTTTCTTTGGTACATGGATTGCAAAAGTTGTATATCCATGATATAACCTTTTTAATATATGATCAACTTATAAAAACACACCTGACGTATCTTGAACCTGACATTTCTTCACTGGCAGCATGCCTGTTCAGTACCCCGATGAAGTTGTCTTGGTATCATGTGCACATTTACCCGCTACCAACACGCATGTTCAGTACCTTGACTAGTTTACACAAATTTCCCACACATTAAAGTGATTCCAACCCTCCTTAGTCGTTTATAATGATAGAATTTGGAGATTTCAAAATGATAAAGAGGGCAGGGTGATACTGGAGATTGATAATCAGGAAGGTATATGATTGATCACTATTATTTTCTTTTTAGAACTGGTATTTCTATCATGGTTTAGACATTTATATTTCACTCAAGAAAACATCTAGAGAATGGGGAAGTGCTTTGAGGTGATCTCTTAATAATTGGGATGATGTAAAAAGTTTAAAGATAACCGTACTTCCCAAATATCTTGACAAAATTTCAGGAATAATATTCTAGCAAAGAACTTATAGGGTAACAATCTCATAAACTAATTATCTGGGCTAAGTCTTAGTATTGGAAAATGTTTGAATTGTTTCAAACTTCCACCCAATCATAAGTCGGATGATAAATGTTCCCTTCAACAATTGTTTGTGAGTCATAAATAATTCAATCAAATAGAAAATAAATAAAGAAACAACACAATAATCGAAAACAAATTGTACAAAACTTGGGATATTTACAGGGTGTCAGGTCTTATTTTGATCAAGAGAAATACTTCTTGAGAGTCTGACCATTCACCGAGAAATTTCCTGACTGACCCTCCAAGTTTTGCAGACGAAAGGAGCCAGGACCCAATTTTTCTTCAATAACAAATGGTCCTAAACATAGATTTTGAAACTTGGTGTGTTCCCATTTGTCCTCATGTGATTTATCCCACTTGAGGACCAAATCTCCTATGTTGAAGCTTCTATCATAGGATGAAATTGTGTCAAACCAATGTTTAACAATGTGTTGATGTTGATCTAGCTTTTGTTTGGCTTGTGTCTTGATTTCTTCCAATTTAAGTAAAACATTTATTCGATTTTATAAAGAGGGACATTCTTCCTCTTAAACCTTTTGAACTAATTGAAGTGATGGGAGAAAGACATGGGGAGGAATGATAGCTTCTCTTCTGTACATGAGGAATAAAGTAGAATTACCGATGAATGCTTTTGGGGTGACCCTGTTAGCCCACGGTGCGTTATATAGTCCATTGTGCCAATTTTTGTGATTATTTGATACTGTTCTTTTCATTATTTTAATCAGATTTTTGTTTGTTGACTCAGCCATGTCATTGCCTTGAGGATAGTAACTAGCAGAGTATTTTAACTTAATTCCATTTTCTAAAGCATAAAAATTCATGTCTAGGAAGAAAATTAAGAAGCATTGTCGAAAACTAAACATTCAGGTATCCCAAAACGTGTGATGATATGAGAATTTAAGAACAAAAATACATGATTAGTGTTTACTACCCTTAAAGGTAAAGCTTCAGACGATCTAGTAAAATAATTTGTTGTCGTGAGAATGTATTTTTGTTGCTGTGAAGAAGGTGGGTTAATTGACCCTATGATATACAGGCCCCATTGTTGGAATGGCATGTCTACTGTAACGGGTTGCCAAGGAAATGCAACCTTCTTGACTCGTCCTGCAGCTTTTTGACATGTTACACACATGCGAGCCATAGCATGGGAATATTTAAATAATGTAGGCCAATAGTACCCAGCTCTAAGTACTTTGTGGGCAGTTGTATCACCACCAAAGTGGCCTCCAACATCACCAGAATGTAACTCAACTAATACTTTTTGAGATTCTTCCCTTTCCAGGAAACGCAGTAATACACCATCAAAATTCTTTTTGAACAATACATAATTAATTAATTGAAAAGGTGCATATCTAATCCTTAGTGCTCTTATGTTTCTGGGATTGATATTTCGAGGAGTAGTTCCATGTAACAAATAAAACCTGATGTCATTATACCAAGAATTAGGAATAATTTGTGTACATATATTTGTGTTTCATGATGCAATGTTTCATGTGGTACTAGTAGTTTGTTATCAGGCATTTCAATTGAGTCAGCTACCAGTTTGCAAAGACTATGGCCTCTAACAATTTATGCTGGTATGATTTTGAGATCATATTCTTGAAGAGAGGTCATCCAATTGGCTCTCTTTTCTCCAAGCTCTTTTTGAACTAACATATTTCTTATTGTGGGATAAGGAAGAATGATTTTTATCCAAGATTTCAAAATATAAGGTCTAAAATGTTTTACTGCCTTAAAAAAATCATATGCTTGTTGATCAACTACAGGATAATTTAATTATGCTCCTTTAAAGGAAGAACTCATAAATGAAATGGGGATTTCATTATTTTCAATGTTTTTCTGGGTAAGTACAACAGTGTATGATCTATCTGATGCAAATGTATAGAGAGTGAAGTCTTTGGAGAAATCAAGACTCATGAAGGAGGGAGCTTCTGTTATAGATTTTATAATAGAATTAAAAGCCAGGTTTTCTTGTGGTCCCCATTTAAAAAGAATGTCCTTTTTAATCATGTTTTGCAGGGGCCTAACCATCTCAGAAAATCTTGGAACAAAACGTTTGACAAAATTTGTTTTACCCAAAAAAGATTGCATTTCCTTTTTGGAGGATGGTGGAGGAAGATTGGCAATAACTTAAGTTCATTTGGGGTCTATTATATTCTATCCTTTGAAACTATAAAGCCAAGTAATCTTCCCTGCTCTACTACAAAAAATGATTTCTTGGGGTTTAACAAAATACCAAACTTATGACAACGTTCTAATACACCTCTAAGATGTGACAACTGATCTTTTTTATTCTTCGAAAAGACAGTGAAATCATCTAGGTAAACAACAACTGACTGATTGATAAGGCCACGAAAATCAATATCCATTTCCCTTTGGAAAGTGGCTTCTGCATTAATTAGTTCGAAAGGTATTTTTCGATAGGCATAAGTTCCCCAAGGGGTGTGTAATGTGGTTTTTAGCTGATCTGACAAAGACATAAGGACATGGTTGTACCCTGAGAAACCATCCAATAAGGATATCCTTTCAGAACTAGATACATTTTGCAATATTTGTTCCATTGGAGGAACGAGATAGTTGTCGTTATCAGAGGCTCGATTTGAGTTACAGAAATCAACACAGAGCCATATTTATCCGTTCTTTTTTCTTACCGGGACCAAGTTGGATACCCATTGGGTATGTCGAACTGGAAAAATGATATTTGTTGTTAATATCTTATTCAATTCCTTGTTTACTGTGGGTTCTAATTTAGGGTGCATTTTCCTAAGTTTTTGTTGAAATGGTTGGGTTTGGGGCTTCATGGGGATTACATGTTGTATTATGTATGGATCAAAAGTTTTCAGATCATCATATGTCCAAACAAATACATATTTAAATTCCTTAAACAATTTAAATAATGCAGATCTTTCTTGTTGAGAACACCCTTTGCCCAAATTAATGTTCTGAGGGTTATCTTGCTTTCCTAAATTTACAGTTTCATATTGCAATGAGGAACTGCTCATTTTACAATTAACCACTCCCCTAAATTTGCCATGTAAATCATAAAATTTTTATGATCTAATGAAAAATTCAGGGATAGAATTTTCCAAGTCAGATGATGTTTCAGTAGAACGAGGATCAAATATTACCAAAAAATCACAGAGATTTTCGTTGTGAGTATTTTCATCAATTACAACATCTCATGAAGTATCCTCCATATGTAGAAAATTTATGATATGTTTATCATCATCGAACATTCTCCAATTAGTGATATTGTCGGGGATTGACGACTTGAACATTAATTCAACAGAAAATGCATTAGGAGATAATCCTTCAACAAATAATAATTTTGATGCTACATTTGCCAACAAATCTGCTTCATAATTACTAGATCTAGGAATAGAACTTATGTTAAAAGAGAGAAATTTATCAATTAAGTTCCATTCATCAGTCTGGTAGTTCTTTAGGTGAGGTGATAAACAATGAATAACATTTTTCACCTGTCTGACTACACCTTCAGAATCACCAAATACCACTAAGCTTTGGACTTCAAGGTCTATGACATATTCGACCATGTTGTTTGTACACTCAAATTCTAATCTACAAGCAATGAATGTATTATTACCTTTGGGGTCTATCAATACACAACCAACATCGACTCCTTCATGAGATTTAGACCCATCAAAGTATAAAGACCAAATTTCATCATTCTCGCAACTATTTACAATATTTACACCATGTTTAGAGGTTGATGCCTTAGTACAAACTGATATTTCATTTTTCTGATTTGGGTCTATAATAGTAGATATTTCGGTCTAAAAATTCCCAAAGAAAGTGTTCATACCTTGACTTTATAATGCATTCACACTGGGGGTAAAAGGTTCATTCGAATCGTTTAGATCTGTAACCATGTACTTTAGATAACATTCCTTGTTAATACTAAGATTGTTTGGCTGATCATTTACTGGTAACCATAAATGAGACCAATCTGTGGAGAAATAACCATGCAATTGTCTAGACTAATCTCTACTCAAGAACATGCCATATACCTCTGGAATATCAATGACTCCTATGTCAATTACCTGGTGCACTTTTGGGTTAGATGATAATCAAATCAATACATCTTTAAGCTCGCCAACCACTGTGACATTAGTTCTTTCCAGCTGAATAATTTTCAAATCAGAAGGTTTAAATTCAACATTGATCTTTTGAAAAATAGACAAAGGCATTAAATTTGATGAGGCCCCAGAATCCAGTATAAAATTTTGCACATTTCTGTTGAAGATTTCAATTTTTTTTTTTTTTTTTTGACGAAAACGGTTATAGAGATTATATTAAAAGTGGTGGATTGGCCTCAGATTCAGTTACAAAATAGGCCCCGAATTTCTTTGTGCCTGTATTTCTGAAAATCCTTTCTAAATCTATAGCTATAGACTTTAATCCTGAGCTAATCTTCTGTTAACCTTCACCAGGTACAGATTTATTTACCGCAATGGCTTCTATACAAAATGCCATTGTGCTGAAGAGAGAGCTTGCTAACAGACTATTAGTGATCTGGATTAGTTCATGGGGTCTTGCTTCCAGTCGCTGTTTAGTTGAGCCATCTTTGCTTCCAGCTGATCTATTCGTTCTTCAAATTCCTATTGAGGGTTCTTTATCTCCCTGTGTAGCTTATCCAACTCCTCTGTAAACCCGAGCTTTGCAGTGGTGATGTCCGTCTCTAGTTTCTCCATTCTTCTTCCTGCTTCTGAATCCAAATTTTCAAGAAAATCCAGCTGATACTGGAGCAGTTGCTTCAGATTTTCCAATGTTTTATCCATCTCCTTGAGCCTTTCTTCCATGCTTGGTTTGCTGGTCAAAGTTGAAGCCATTCCTGAACGCGTCCCCTTCCTGCCTGCGCCTTTGTCTTTACTGATGGAAACTTCACGACCTCGCTACCCTGGGTAGACATGTGATCTCGCCTTGGTACTGGGAAGAGAATGGGGGTTCACCCTCTTTTTAACTCCTTCTTCACTCTTTCTCATCATTTCCCTTCGATTTGTAGGATTTGTGAGGGATGGTCGCGCACATTTCTTGTCTCCACGATATCTGTGATGCTCCTTCTCATGGTACTAATCTGTCCCTCTCGTCCAACCAAATGTTCTGACGCGATCTAGTCTAATCGATTCCCCTGATTCCCTGACTGCTGACTTAGCTTGCGTTTGAATATGAGAGGGAGGATGGATCAGAATTCAAGGGAGTGCCACACTAACTTCCATTTCGTTCACTTTTAATACCCCCAACTCCAGAAGTGTGCCTCTATTGGCTTCCTCGTCTGCCTCCCCATTCAAGTCCCTTAACACATGAAAACATTTATACGACTTGAAATTCCTTAGGAGGAGGTGGATCTTGTCAAGAAGGTTATTGAGAATTGCACTTTGAGTCTTAGAGTGGTGAATTATGGCCTGTATAATCATTCTGGAGTCACCAATTATTATCAAGTCCTAGATCCTGAGTTTTTTTACTTGGATTAGCCCTTGCCAAAGAGCCATGGCCTCAGCTTTATTGTTGGACTCAATTCCTAAGCCCAATGAAAAATGTATTGTTGTAGCCTCAGTGGGATTTTCAATTATCCCCCCTCCTTCAAATTGGCTTGGATTTCCTTTCAAGGCCCCGTCAAAGAATAGGATACAGGTGTTTCTTCCTCTTTTCCAATTGGCAAACTCTTGTTTGTCTTTCCTGACCTCCCAATCTTCTTTGATTAGATTGTTGGTGTTTCTTCCCATGTGACATTGTATCTTGAACTGGCTTAGCCAAAGTTCCTCTACAGTGTCCAGCGTGTGGTTCTTATTTGAATTGCAGAGATAAGGGGCAGATTCACCAAATAGAGCATGGATTTTGGTGACGACCATGGCTGCGATTCTTTGGTTATCTCTAAATATTATATTTTTCCTTTCTGTAATGTCCCCCGCCTCTTAGAGAGGTGATGAGGAGACTCAGTGGCCTGGGCACCCCCACTAGGTCATAGTCTCACACTGAAGGGGGGAAAGTCAAGAAGTTAAAAGTTATATTTTTAAGTTGACTTAAGAAAGGAAAAG
>SNQJ01S0090942.1:0-12609 GCA_010110895.2 Picea sitchensis | reverse complement strand
TGTGCTGTGGATTTAATCCTTGTGCCATGAATGCCTGTTTTTCTGTGCTGATGATGCGGAGTTCTTGTCGTCCTGTGCGGACGAAATTTCAGTGATAACACAAAGTTCTTAATGAGATCATTGAAAAAGAAATTCCAAAAGAACTAGAAAATCAAAATGTACAACAACAAGAGCAACATGTACCTCAAACACCTGCAAGTGTTGTTATAAAATCTACCAGGTTAAGTATACCCCCTGAATGATACTCTCCTTCATTGTATTATTTATTGTTGACTGATTTTGGTGAACCATAATGTTATGAAGAGGCAATGAAGGTAGACACCAAAAAGAAGTGGGAGCAAGGAATGAAAGAGGAAATGGATCCCTTGGTAAATAACCATACTTGGGACTTGGTCCAGTTGCCTACAGGAAAAAGAGCATTGTAGAATAAATGGGTTTACAAGTTGAAGGAACAAGATGGAGGAATAAAGCGGTACAAGGGTAGATTTGTTGTAAAGGGGTTTGCACAAAAGAAAGGTATAGATTTTGATGAAATATTTTCTCCTATTGTTAAAATGACTTCAATTAGGACTATTTTAAGTCATGTGGTAGTAGAAGATTTGCATCTTGAAAAATTAGATGTTAAAACAAATTTTCTCCACAGGGATTTGGAGGAAGAGATTTATATGCAACAACCACAAGTGTATGAGGTCAAAGGGAAGGATAATTTGGTATGGAGGTTGAAGAAGAGATTATATGGCCTAAAGAAATCTCCAAGGTAGTGGTATTTGAAGTTTTACAGGTTTATGATAGAACAAGGTTATAGTAGATGTCATTCTGATCACTGTGTTTATTTCAAAAAGATAGAAAATGGAAGATATATTATCTTGCTATTGTATGTAGATGACATGCTTGTTGTAGGGTCTAATATTAAGGATATAAATGCTATCAAGAAAAAATTAGCTAATTCATTTGCGATGAAGGATTTGGGTGCTGCAAAGAAAATCCTTGGTATGAGAATAACAAGAGATAGGAAAAATTGCAAATTGACAATATCTTAGGGTGAGTACATAGAGAAGGTGTTGGAGAGGTTTAGAATGAAGAATGAAAAACTAGTTAGTATTCCTTTAGCTAGCCATTTCAAATTAACTAGGGAAATGTGTCCCAAGACACGGGAGGAGATAGAACACATGTCCAGGGTTCCTTATTCATCAATAGTTGGAAGCTTAATGTATCCAATGGTTTGTAGAAGACTAGATATTGCACATGCAGTGGGAGTTGTGAGCAGGTATATGACCAATCCAGGTAAATAACATTGGGAGGCAATAAAGTGGATTCTCGGGTATTTGAGAGGTACTGCTACTCATGCATTATGTTTTGGAGGTTGAGAAACTTTTCTATAGGGATATGTTGATTCATATATGGCAGGTGGTAAAGATAGCAGGAGGAGCAACACAGGGTATGTTTTTACTATAGGTAGAACAACAGTAAGTTGGATTTCAAAACTGAAAAAGGTTGTTGCACTTTCAACAACATAGGTAGAGTATGTTGTTGCTACAGAGGCTAGTAAAGAAATAATTTGGTTACAGAGGTTTATGGAGGAATTGGGAAAGAAGCAGGAGAATAACAGGTTGTACTGTGACAGTGAGAGTGTCATTCATCTTGCAAAGAAATCAACCTTCCATTCGAATACTAAGCATATACAACTAAGGTATCATTTCATATGATCTATCTTGGAAGATGGACATTTGAAGTTGGAAAAGATATACACTAGCCAGAATCCTGCAGATATGTTAACAAAGGGAGTAACCAGGGAGAAACTGAGTTCCTGCTCAATTTTAGTTGGTCTTCAAGAATGAAGATGAATATGAGAAATTTGCCAGGTACAGGAAGGTTTAGATTCTAGCATATACAACAGTGGTGGAGTTATTGAGATCAATCTCCAAGTGGGAGATTGTTGGTTGTGGAGCTTGATTATCTTCTTGATTCAGAGGTCTTTTGTTTTCATCTGTGTTTATACTCCATGAAGTATTTACACCCCAGAAATATGTACACTCTTCCATGTGGGGGAGTGCAGAGGGGAGTGACCCCCTCTATGGGGTTCGGGGGCAAAGCCCTCAAAGGAAAAATTGCCTTGTAAAAGTATATTGTAATTTCATTGTAAATCTATACCATTCATTATAAGGTCATGGATCTAATGATAGAAATTATGTTAGGGTTTTTTTCCCTAGAAGGAAACCCTTTGTTATGAGGGAAATGTATTGTGGCTATGCATTATGGTGAATATTGTATTCTAATATAGGAGACTGTGAGATAACGAAGAGGAAGTTACAACTGATTTGTTCTAGGTTGTATCCCTTCATTTGCTGGATAATAATAAAGGAAGGACCTGGCAATTTCTCTGGTGGACATAGCCCACACTGGGTGAACCACATAAATCCGTGTCTCTATTGTATTATGTATCTTCTATGTTTTGTTTCCGCATTTGTTTTATTTTATTTCTCCACGGTCCTATTTTTTTTTTAAATCATTTCCTTAGAAGATTTTGGTCAAGCCTCTGGTCACTGTTGGATACCAAGCTCACAAAATCCACTTCCTTCCACCCCCAGAAAGATGTTCAAACTAAGGTCATCAATCGGATGATCATACATATCCTGCACTTGTATAATTAAAATCACCCCTTCACATGGGATGAGAGTCTTCCATGTGTCCAACATAGCTACAACCAAGCCCTACATAGATCAACTAGCCACAACCCCTTTTAGTTGGGGTTGGGATTCCAACCATTGGGCCCCATGGATGTTGCACAACCCGTGATGACCAACTCGAATGACTCATCCCCTACTCCACCAGAAGCTGACAAAGCCACCTGTTTCATTGAATGGATCCAGTATATCCGCCAACAGGTTCAAGATATTCTACAAAAGTCTAATTCCATGTAAAAGAAACACCATGATCAACACTGAGTGCCACATAAGTTTCAAGTGGATGAAAAAGTTTGGTTTCACTTGCAGGAATAAATCCCTACAGGGCCCCATAGGAAGATTCACCAACTCTGTTATGGTCCATACACCATCACCAAGGTTGTGGGTGATAATGATTCTGATCTCAACATTATCCCTTTCCTTTTCCTACACCCAGTCTTCAATGTGCCTCTCCTTCGACCATATTTCCCACCATTATTGGAAACCTTAGAGATATTAGAGAAGTTGAAACCAACAGATCCCAAACCTCAATGAATGCAACCTACATACAATGATCATATTATGGACACACATATCAAGTGAATTCGACAACAAAGGATCCATCTTTATCGATTTGTCAAAGCAGGGCAACTCCTGCACCAAGGCAAGTGGCTCACCCGAGGCCAAATTCAGCATAAATTTCCTCATCTGATGGGAAAAATCAACGCAATGGAGACCATTGATTAATAAGGGGGGAGGATTGATCCATATGGATGTCATTAGCCTCCCACCTATTCCAACTGGTTCATTTTGGAAGTTTTCTAGTTTGAAATATTTTTCCTATTTTTTAGGTCCCTGGCTTCTGGAATTTTCGCCCATCAACAACACTATAACATCATCAACATATAACCCTCAAAATATGCTATCACCTAGTGGAGTCACCATGACGCTGAAAATTCCAATTTTTTAACAAAACTTAATATTTCACAGGCCTTTAAATTTTTCTTGCTAGCCTTCATCAAGATCTGAAAAATAGTTCATTAATAAAACTAATTTTTGAGGACAGGGAGACATCGTTGAGTTGCTTTATTAAAGAGCAGGGACAGCGTAAAGAGTTTTAAAGATAATCGTGAATACTTTCAAGTGCAAATTGAAACCGAGAAATTGACTTTCAAACAAAATATCATCTTTAACTAGCCTACAATTTCAGAGACAAACAAAAATTGATGCTCTGACAGCCTTTGACAGTTGTTTTGAGATGAAGCATTATGTTCTCTTTGTCTAAGATAGACTGTAATACAGACATGTTTGGTTCAAAAGGACCGATAACAAAAATGAAAACAAAAACAAACCTTCAAAGAAAAATAGACAACGAAGAAATCAAAACAAAAAAAAATATGTACAAGAGGTGTATCAGAGTGTTGTCAGGTAAAATACCTTTTGAGAGCTTGGCCATTCACCGGGAAGGTGTCTGGCTGTCCCTCTAAATTCCGCAGGCGGAAAGAACTGGGACCTAGCTTTTCAACAATTAAAAATGGTCCCAACCACAGGTTTTTGAACTTAGTATGTTCGCATTTCCCCTCATGAGGTTTGTCCCACTTAAGGACAACATCACCTACCTCAAAATTTTTGTCTGAGGTAGAATTGGAATCGATCCAGTTTTTGAAAATGAGTTGATGTTGATCCAATTTTTGTTTCGCTTGAGCCCTTACTTCCTCTAACTTTAGCAAAGCATTRATMCGACTTTCCAAAGGAGGATATTCTTCTTCTTGAACCTTCTGCAATAACTGTAGAGATGTAAGAAGAACATGTGGTGGAAGAATTTCTTCCCTACCATAAACAAGAAAAAAGGGAGAATTACCAACAACAATTTTAGGAGTTACCCTATCAGCGCAGATTGCATTAAATAGTGAATTATGCTAGTTTTTATGGTTTTCGGAGACCGTTCTCTTGATGATCTTGATCAGGTTTTTATTGGTTGATTCCGCCAAACCATTGCCTTGGGGGTAATAGCTGGAAGAATACTTTAATTTTATTCTTTTTTCTAGAGCAAAGGCACTCATTTCGAGAGACGAAAAATAGGAAGCATTATCGAACACTAGGCATTCAGGAATACCAAAATGAGTGATAATATTTGAATTCATGAAAGATATTACCTGGCTGGTGTTTACCACTTTTAATGGTGCAGCCTCAGACCATCTGGTGAAATAATCTGTCGTTGTTATGATGTATTTATGCTGCTGTGTGGAGGTGGGGTTGATTGGGCCTATAATGTCAAGGCCCCATTGATGAAAAGGGGAGTCTACCGAGATAGGTTGCAGCGGGAATGCTGACTTGTGTACTCATCCAGAAGCCTTTTGACAGATTACACAGTTGCGACATAACGCATGGGCATATTTGAAAAGAGTAGGCTAGTAATATCCTTCCCTTAATACTTTGTGGGCAGTGGTGTCTCCACCAAAATGCCCACCATCTTCCCCTTCATGTAATTCTAATAAGACTTTATCTGCTTCATCTTTGTCTAGACAACGCATAAGTATTCCATTGAAATTTTGGTGAAACAATATGCCATTTACCAGCTGAAAAGAATCAGATTTTAATCTTAACACTCTCATATTTTTGGGATCAAGGTGACGGGGAGCTGATCCGTGAATCATATAAAATTTGATGTCATCATACCAAGGGCTAGTAGGATTTTGTGCACAACAGATTTGAATTTGATTGTGCTAATCTTGAATTAACATATCAGTTTTATTTTGTTGTCCTATAGTTGAATAAACAACTAATTTACATAAACCTTGGCCTCTAACAATTTGTGCTGGAGTGATTTCAAGGTCATATTCTTGTAAGGATGTGACCCAGTTTTCCCTTTTTTCACCCAGTTCCTTCTGTACTAACAAATTCCTGATAGTAGGGTATGGGACAATGATTTTCATCCTAGACTTCAGTAGATAAGATCGAAAGTGTTTTACTTCTTTAAAAACAACATAATCTTGTTGATCTACTGCTGGGTAATTAAGTTTTGCTCCCTTAAAGGCTGAGCTCATAAAGGCAATAGGAACTTCGTTGTTTTCAACATTCTTTTGGGTTAGGACAGTGACATAAGACCGATCAGAGGCAAACATGTAGAGAGTGAAATCTTGTGAAAAATCAGGGCTCATTAGGGATGGAGCGTCTACTATAGCCTTTTTTATTGAGTCAAAATATTGACATTCTAGAGGTCCCCAATGGTATTGTACATCTTTTTTAATTAAGTTTTGTAATTGCCTGACCATTTCTGAAAAGCTAGGGACGAACCTTCTAACAACATTTATTTGACCTAAGAAAGATTACATGGACTTTTTGGAAGAGGGAGGGGGGAGTTTTGAAATGACTTGAGTCCTTTCAGGGTTAATGATCATCCCTTCATTTGATACAATGAATCTAAGAAGCTTGCCTTGTTCTACTGCAAAGACATAATTTTTTGGATTTAAAGAGATGTCGTACTTATGACATTGTTGTAGAACAGATCTTAGATGAGCTAAATGATCTCCTTTATTCTTTGAGAAGATAGTGACATCATCTAGATAAACTACTACAGATTGATTGATTAGACCAGGGAAAGTGATATCCATCACTCTTTGAAAAGTGGCATTGTCATTTATAAGCCCAAAGTGCATTTTTCTATAAGCATAGGTACCCCATGGAGTACGGAAAGTGGTCTTCAGCTAGTCTGGGTGAGACATAAGGACTTGGTTATACCCTAAAAAACCATCCAGCAGTGATAATATTTCAGAACCAGATACTTGTTGGAGGATCTGTTCCATGGGAGGAACAAGGTAGTTGTCTTTATCAGGTGCTCAGTTTAAATTTTGGAAATCAACACATAGTTGGATTTAACCGTTCTTCTTCCTTACAGGGACAAGATTAGAGACCCATTGTGTATGTCTTACCGAGAAAATTATTTTAGCATTCAAGAGTTTGTTTAGTTCTTTCTTGACTGTTGGTTCAAGTTTTGGGTGAATCTTTCTTAACTTCTATTGAAAAGGTTGGGTCTGGGGTTTCATGGGAATAATGTGTTGTATGATATTAGGATCAAAGGCTTTTAGATCATCATATGTCAAAGAAAATACATCCTTAAATTCCTTAAACAACTTAATAAATGTTGTCTTTTCTTGCTCAGAACATTCCATACCCAAATTTATGCATTGTGGGTTATCTTTAGTTCCTAAATTTACTTTTTCATGTGTCAAGGAAGAACTATTCATTTTAAAATTCACTGATTTTCTGAATTTATCGTGCAAATCATAAAACCTTTCTAATCTTACCACGGATTTTGGGATAGAATTTACCAGATATGATGTTGACTCTGGGGATCTTGGGTCCGGTATTACCGTAAAATTGCGAAGGTCTTTGTCATGGGTACCTTCGTCGATAACTGTGCCTTGGAAAGTATCTTCCATGTGCAGAAAACTAATGATCTGTTGATCATCATCGAAAACTCTCCAATTAGTAATGTTGTCTAGGACGAATGGTTTGAATAACAACTCGACGAAAAATGCATTTGGAGAAAGGCCTTCTGCAAGAAAGAGTTTAGAGGAAACATTAGCTAACAAATCAACCTCAGAATTATTCAATCTTGGAACAAAATTAATGTCAAATGCAGAAAATTTGTTCATTAAATTCCATACCTCAGTTTGATAGATTTTTAGGTGGGGAGATAAGTAGTAAATAGAATTTTTTACCTGTCTAACCACAATTTATGAATCACCAAAGACTGTTAAATTCTGAACTCTCAAATCTAGTGCCTTTCTAAGACCTTGCAGGAATGCCTCGTATTTGGCTGTATTATTTGTACATTCAAATTCTAACTGGCAAGCGATCAAAATTTTGTTACCTGCTGGATCAATGAGCACACATCCTGCGTCGACTCCTTCCTTAGACTTAGATCCATCGAAGTAAAGATACTAGATATGATTTTTATCAGTTGTATATGACACCTTAGAGAGGGGTGTTGACTGTGTACATGTCATGAGTTCAGATTGTTGTTCCGGGTCAGTAATGGTCGAGGTTTCAACCATGAAATTGCCGAAAAAAGTGTTCATTCCCTGCACTTTGGGTGAATTGGCAGAAGTAGTGAATGGTTCATTAGGATCATTTAAATCAGTTACCGTAAGATTGAGATAACGCTCACAATTGATCTTGATTTTGTTAGGCTTTCCATTTTCTGGCAGCCACAAGTGAGACCAATCTGTCGCAAAATAATCATGTAGCTGTTTGGACCAATCCCTACTTAAAAATAAGCCATATACTTCAGGGATATCAACGACAATTATATCAATAATCTGATGGACTTTAGGATTATATGATAATCTGATAAGTACATTTTTTAATTCACCTGTTACTTTAATGCTGGTTCGATCAAGATGAATAATTTTCAGACTGGAAAGTTGAACTTCAGCATTGATTGTTTTGGCAGATAGACCAAGGCATTACGTTTGATGATGCACCTGAATCTACCATACAATTATGTATATTCCTATTGAAAATTTTAAAAGTCAACAAAAAGAGTGGAACATTTATGCGAGTATTAACAACAAAAGTTTGTTGTTTTTTAGTCGCAACCCCTAGAACTAGTTTATCTACATTTGTTACACTTTTTACAACAAGGTCTTTTTTATCAGAGGACTCTAGTGTCATTTTAACGGAGACCTTTTGAGGTGTTTTGGGGCTATTTTCTACAATATTCTGCAGCATCTTTTGCAAAAGAAATGGAAATTTCAATAATTCATAAACAAAAATATTAGCTCTAAGTTTTTTGAGATCCTCAATCAAATCATACTCTAAACTTGGAGTTGCTAAATTCTGCTTAGTTTCAATTTGTCTAGACTATTTTTGAGGTGCATAAGCTCCAATTTCAGAAGAGGATTTATTCGTTGTTTTACTTTTGGTATTGTAAGGATGAACTGTTTTGAAATTGGCTTGAAAGATACTATCTGAAAAATGCCCGAAAAGGTTGGGAGAGGATTCGTCCTCTTCCACTATTTCTTGTTTAGCCACGTCTTTAGGAATATCGGGAGGAACTAAGTTATCATGTGCTTCCAGAATTGTCTGGATAGCAAATTGTAAGATTTCTAGATTTAGGCCTTCAGTATTTGAGTTAGGGCAGTTTGTGGGAAAAGGTTTTCTGAAAGGGGGTTTGTAAGGCTCTTTTCTTGAAGAAGCTTCTTCAGCTGATATTCTCAAATCTATAACCTGATTTGACAACTTCTGAATGGCCTTGTGTAAACTTTAAAGATTAGAACCATCTGATTGAGTTTTGGTTTGGGGAGGTCTAGGAAGAATTTTGATTTTCTTCTTGGAGGATGAAGTAGTCTCTGCCTCGTTATAGATATTGTCCTTTAGGATGAGAATATCTTTCTTGATTTGACTCGCCTCCTCGAAGGCTTCTAATAATGTTTCTTTCTTAGACCTTTTTACCCATATTTATATGTTTTGGTGTAGGGCTTTCGTGTAGTATGCAACGATAAGATTTTCAGTAGGCATTGAATCCATGGGGATTCGATTCTTTAATGTTAGAAACTTTTGATTAAAGTCTTTTATTTTTTCCTTGGGGTTCATCCTTAAACTAGAGAGTTCCATGACTAACACTTCAAGAGATTTTTTGTCTCTAAATTTATCAAGGAAACAAGATTCGAATCTATCCTAAGATACAATGGTGTGGGGTTGTTGGGCAAAGTACCAGGTAGAAGCATTGCCCTCAAATGTATACAGAAAAAATATACATACTACATCTTCGTGTTCTACACTTCGGAGTCTAATGGCTAGCATGAATTTTTTTATATGATCCTCAACGATCTGCTTGGAATCTCGGTCAAGTTTAGGGAGCCATTTCTATGGATTTTTAGGCAAAGGATGTTGGGGTCCAGGCATGGGCACTACATCTTGATCGAGCCAAGGTTTGGCGAGATTATTTGTATTTTCCATAGGCGTGGGTGGTGTCGAAGAATGAGATGAAGAACTACCTTCGTCTGATGATTCTTCTCTTGAAGAAGAAGGAGATGAAGGGGGTGGTGATGGTGGAATACTAGATCCTCCTGCTGCAGGAGTGAGGATATGATCTAGATCCATAGTGTTTAGTGTAAGACCAGTGCCTTCAAGTTGCTCCCTAATATTAGAGAAGTCTAATGGTTGATTTAATGGCCGACCTGGTTGTCTGATACGGGCCAAAGCACCGTGTGTCCTCAAGAGGGATTGACGAACAATTTCTTGTACGTCGGCCCCTGGGGGGTTTGGTGTTACTGGTTCAACGATAATCTATGGATTTTCGTTTGATGTGGTTGTTGTTTGAGAGACAATGTTGTCGTTAGAATGACTTCTTGTTACTATAGGTGAATGGGTAGGTGGGGGAGGAGTCTTACGACCTCCACGTGCCATCAATAGTGTTCAGGCCCTCCTTCTAGCACCATTTGTTGACGGGCAAAAATGACCGCTCATCAACTGGAAGAGTGAGTCCGGTCCGGGGTTGTCTAATTAACCCAAGCCGTTTGGATTGACTCACTCTGACGGGTTTAATGGTTCCGTTGGCCAATCTAAAATCCTAAAAGAAACAAATAAATGAAACAAAGAAACAAAATAACTCACTAATTACTAATTACTAATATATATATGTACATATATATATACAACTTATTTAAATAATATTTATATGATAGGTATGTTTATCTAATTTATATATACAAGATAAACAAATTATGAGTTTTAATCCGAACTCATAAAAAATCAAATGTAAAAATGGTTCTTTTGATGAAAGTAGATAAAGAAAACAAAAAGTACTATTTCCTTTTGGTTTGTTTTTAATCTATATGCATTTGTAAGATCAAATATTAAACTACTATTTAAACAGAAAAATGTAAACAGTGAAAATTATACTACATATAAGAATTTCTATAATAAACAAACAAATAAAAGGAACAAACTAACCTATTAATCACTTGAAGAGTATGCATCCCACTGATTGTATAATCATAAATCGTACATCAGTCCATCCACAATATAATTATGCTGTGCACCTTCACGTTGTTTGGAATAAACGCTAAACAATACATTGACTGGTGTATTTAATTGATAAAACGATAGGATGCAAACTGTGATAAATGAGACTGCAAGTAATAACGTATTAGATAAATCTGACAATTACAACTTGCATTTAATCAATCAACATGTTTAAGGTAAACCTCATAATACGAATTGAATGATCATTCATTATTTTCATATAACTGAAGCATAAAATCGTGAACTGTGAGAGAAAAACTATCTTGATGACATAATAATCAGTGAAGATGAAAGCTATTGACAGTCATAAAATGATCAAGATAAACAAATTATAGAAAACAACAACATTTACAAACAGCTAAGGCAGAAATGTAAACACATGTTATGTATAAATTCGAGTATAAGCTTGTTCACAACTAGCCCCAGGCCAAGATGTCTAGATTACAAAAAATAATGGGTTTATAAAGCCTTCAGAAAGGTAATTGTTTCCTCTTATGAGACCAGATATTGATTACAAAAATAAAAGGAGGATGTAACCACCCAAATCATACTAAATCCTTTAAAGCTCAAAAAGGTTCATTTCTGTTTGTACAAAAAATGCATCATAGATATGGCCAACAAGTCTCAAAGATGCTTCAGATCCATTGGTAACCATGAACTCCTAAATACCCTAAAAAGAAAAGGAAAAATAGCAAGATTTAGATACATATTCAACCATTAATTTGCAAATTTTGAATTAACATAACTGGCTACCGAATCTTGTGATTCTGTAGCTAGTTATTTTAGTAAATGAAATCCAGTTTATTGAAAGAACAAAGCAATCTAGTTTTAAAAAATAATCTTATTTTAAGATAAAATGATCATACCTCCAACTCTAAGATCAAATCATATCAGACAATCTTGGAATTTACTATGGCTGTTGCAGCCTCAACATTCTTAAATATTACATTCCCTGTAGTCTTCATACGTTTCTCTTTTCCTTGAAAGACAGACTCAAGCCTATGGTTTTTATTTGTTAAGACATCAATCTAATCAGTGAGAGCCTTAACCTGTGACTGTAGGATAGGTATATTAGTGTAGTATTTATCAATCCAAAATAGGCAGACTTCACACTTCGACTGTGTGACGGTCTCTTGGGAATAACCACGATTGTGAACCATAGCATATTCAACATGAACTATAGATTCATTACCTAATTTAATACCAGGAAACTCTACATTATGTTTCAGATAGGGAGGTAGATTGTCCACAAAGTTGTAAGGCTGATCGAGGTGTGATTGGAACGAAAGAGGGTCTTCTTCAACGAGGAACCTATTGATTTCGGAGTCCAATCTCTCATGGATCTTGATCATCTTGATCGAGCTCGCATGAGGATTCGACTTGTTTCTGAACTTCCTCGAAATTAATCTTTCGTCTCTCTTGTTTTTAAAATTTAAATCAGCATGGACTTTAAATGTCTTGCCTGTAGGTTTATTTGAATTTTTAACAAAGTCATTAGGGTGTATAACTTGCTCACGGGCCTGTTCAATAACCTTTGGATTGAAAAAGGGTTTGTTGTAGGATTCCGAGACACAGGCCTGGGTAGGTGAGAGGGGCACTGTAGGGTAGATTAAGGTTTCTTCAATCACAGACTTGTCGATCTCTTCAACATTGGGGTTAGAGAAACCGTTTATGATTAAAAATGAATCCCAATTATATTTCTGCAACTCTAATTGATGTGCAAGTAAAATTTTGATTTAGCCGTGATGGAAGAGGCTCGAGTCTGATCATTGCTTTTTATACCTTTTTCCCATTTTGTAAAGGCTCCTCAATAAATAATATGGCATGTTTAAAGGAAACCCCATGAAAATTATAAGCAAACGCAGATGATAAAGAAACACAAGACCGAAACGTCCTTCACAGGTGACAAACT